>VHZZ01006230.1:33997-44498 GCA_009801015.1 Silene noctiflora | reverse complement strand
TCTATCAAAACTCTTCATGCATGCTAAGACCCTTTAAATTAATGTGTTAATTTATAAAATCAGTATATTCACATAGTGTATGTGAGGTTCCTTCAGGTTTTACCTTTAATGTCTAATCTTGTAAGAGCTTTTATTCCTTAAGGATTAGCTTGAATGATAACTAGTATTTAATGGAGTTAGAGTTTTGGCGTAGAGGTTGGCTTCGAAGTATAAGAACTTGCATATTTTGGAGTAGACATGATTGAGGCTTTTATAGTAACCGTTTATCATTATTGGTTGACCTAGATTAATCTCCATTTCGATTTTCATGGATTAGATCGTTAAGTTCTAATGTAAGGTTGTAACCTTTGAACTTTTGGTTGTGTGACTTAACTTTACTTGGGTTGATTAGTGGTAACCTTGTGAATAAGGAGTGTCCTTACACAATCGTAGTTTGGATTGATTGTGTTTATTTGAGGAATGTATGAACTTGGAGTTGAGAATTATGTATACCTATCATATCTTGATGTCTTAACCTTAATAAAGGTAATGCTTTGAGGAACATTTAGGTACGAATTGCCTTAAAGGAAGTTTTTAGTTCAGGACATTCATGCCATCGATATGATTATGGACTTGTTGAGTTAGTACCCTCTGAGTTGTTGCAGTGTTATGATTACAAATTTGATGGACTGTTAAGAGAGTTTTATCTTCGTTGGATGGTACTTGTGGGTGTTAGAGGCAAATGTTGCTTCCAGTTTAGAGGATTTCTTGAGTGCAAGCTTAATGAGTTTTGAACAGTTTTATGAGTTTTATCAGTTGATTGGACTAGTCGTGTTTTGGTAACATGTGGAATATTGTTTAGTATGTTGGATGGTGATTTACTTGATGAATTTTTACCATGATGTTTGAGAGATGGATTTGTTGTGTATTGCTTTGGATGGAAGTTGTACTATTTTGTAATCTTGAAGAATATAGTTCGAGTAGTCTAGCAACATCGAGCTCGACCACTTAGTTGACTGGTGATATTAAGCTTGATATTGGTTTCGATGGAATTAAGAATCTTGATTTCCATAGAGAAGACGTAATAAGAATATCGAGATGATAAACCTCTTCGATAATCCCTTGAGAGAGTTTTGTATAACTCTTGAGTCTACTTCCATCTTTTTCTCTTGAGCATCTGTTCTAGATGTTACTCTCTTAACTTTTGCCTTAACATTTTTCCTTGATCATTTATGTTTTATACAAAAGGTTTTAACTTATGAAAAATTTTACTTGGAAATTTTAACATTTTTTAGTTATATTTTAAAACTTTAAACTGTATATTTGATTTACTTTTGGTTAGTACTTGAATTTGGTTTTGATTCGAAATTGCTTAAAACTTGTTTAAAAACATTTGGAAATTGTTCCATAATATGGATGGGTCAACAAAAAAAAAACGTTCAAAAAGTTTATGTTGTTTTGATTTGAAATTGCTATGTGGAGCTCGCACGACTTGGGCTCGAGCTCGCACGAGCTAGGCTGAGTTTCCCTTGCTTCTTGGCTTGGCTGCCCCTTAGCTCGTGGGGGCTCCTCTGGACTCGTGGGGGCTTCTCAACATTGCCCAAATACTTCTTCTACTTACTACGGCCTTTAGCCTTAGTCTCCTCTTCTGTAACACCCCAAGAAATTGTGAAAAAGTTGTCCTACATCGGGAAAATAAAAAGATTATGATATCTTTATAAGAGATTCCAGCTACTATTTAGTAACAAGGCCTTGTGCTTTTGGGCTTAAGTGAGGACAAATAATAGGCCCAAAGGTGCACATCTCAGATTATTGAGGTTGTGTTACGACGTGGTGGGTCGGGTTGTTATAAATGGTATCAGAGCAACTCTGTGATCGTGTGGTGAGCCTGTGGTCGGGAGCACCTGGGTTACCCATCTAACGGGGGACGATTTAGGGCCTGGCTGCAGTCAGGTTTAAGGCACAACGAGGACGTTGTGTTCTTTAAGTGGGAGAGTTTGTAACACCCCAAGAAATTGTGAAAAAGTTGTCCCACATCGGGAAAATAAAGAGATTATGATATCTTTATAAGAGATTCCACCTACTATTTAGTAACAAGGCCTTGTGCTTTTGAGCTTAAGTGAGGACAAATAATAGGCTCAAAGGTGCACATCTCATCTTATTGAGGTTGTGTTACGACGTGGTGGGTCGGGTTGTTATATCTTCATTGCTTGATTGTTGGATGCGATCAATTTAGCTCCGAAATGCTCCGATAAAGCAAGGTTGGCACTCTTCTCCTACCAAAAGCACCAAAACCTCATAAAATAGCAAAAAAGTGGCTAAAGATAAGACATTGGAGCATGAGCTCAGGTCCAAGGCAGCTCATATCAAAATTCCTAAGGAGCCAAGGCAAATTCACATTGCAATTCACAGAAAATCAAGTTAAAAACAAGTTGCAGTAAAGGACAAGTTGCATAAAGTAGATTGCCATTTTTGGCTAAACAAGGAAGGAGCTGCTGATAGGGACCTTTTGGCTTTTCTCCCACGCATTTCAGATACCACGTTGAGCACAAGTCAAAGCCTATATCAAAGCAAACACTCCCAGCCAAAGAGGAACAACATCCAAGGAGCAGCCTGTCCTTTTCACCCTACAATCTTTTTTCATCTATTTCAGTTTGCCTTTAAATTTTTTATGGTCATTTATAATATATGTCCAAGTACTTTTTTCTGTATTTTAAGAACACTCTTGGCCCTTAGATGAGGATTCTAAGGTTTAGATTGTATCGGAAGATTAGGTGAGGCCTTTATATAAGGACCCTCTCCCTGATGTTCTCGGGAGCTTATTTTGGAATTTAAAAACTAGAGAATTTTCTCTCAACCTTAAATCTTCACAACTTGTGCTTTGCTTAGTTGTAAGTCAGGCTTAGTGACATCCTGTGCTTGGTTGGGTGTTGATTAAGTACCTGTTGGTAAGGTTTAAACAATCATTTGCTTTCTTGGGTTGTCTGAGGGTTCAACTGAATTAGCCTGTGCCTGCTTGTTTAGCTTAGTCTGAGTCTTTCAAATTATTAATTTGATTTCTTGTGCTTGCTTAGAAGTCAGGTTAATAATTATATCCCATTCTCAGTGCAATTTCACAACACAAACAGTCTTAGGCTCCAGTTCAGCTAATAAAAAATTCTTCTGTTCATCTAAAATTCTTCAAATTTTGACAGAAATTAATTATTATATTAAAGTTAATTGTCACCAAGTTTCATGATTTTAAAAGTTCATTTACTATTTTTACCAAAATACACAAAGTGATTGCATTTCTACATCACCCTGTGTTTGACACTGCAAATTGGTTATCAGAGCTTTGGTTGAGAGTCTTGTGATTCCATTATACCTAGATACAATAAAAACATAAATAAAACCCCAATGAGTGAAGAGAGACTTGTTGGTATTGAAGTAAAGGTAGACTAGTTAGCAGGAACTATCAATGTGATGGTTAATGCTATGAACATTGTTATGGAGAGGTTCCCAAATCCTGACCCTAGAAGGAGACCACCAGGCCGAGATAGAGCGCTGGCCAGAGGTTTCCATGTGGGAGCAGGGAGAGGGCAGCCCTTTCATGAGGAGGAGTATGAATCAGACTCAGATGAAAGCAACAGAACTCAAGAGGAGGCTCCTGAACATACAGACAAGCATCTTAAGGTAGAAATTCCTGATTTTTCTTGTAGTCTTAACCCTGATGACCTACTAGAATGGATTGGGGATGTTGAAAAGGTTTTTGAGTATAAAAATTAGACTGATGTTAAAGCTTGTAAAGTTGTTGTCTTGAAACTGAACGGCTATGCCTCACTATGGTATGACAACCTTAAACATCAGAGGATAAGGGAGGGGAAAGAATCTCTCAAGTCTTGGTCCAAGATTAAAAAGAAATTGTTGGATAAGTTTTTCACCAAAGACTACACTCAATACTTGTTTATCAAATTGTCTAAGCTTAGGCAAGATGAGAGAACTGTCAGGGCTTACCTGAGAGAGTTTGAGCAGTTGACTCTTCAGTGTGAGATAAATGAGAAGTCAGAGCAGAGAATTGCTAGGTTTTTAGAAGGTCTTGATAAGGGTATTGCTGCAAAGGTTAGGATGCAACCACTGTGATCCTATGATGATGTTGTAAACCTGTCCCTTAGAGGAAAAGATGGGAAATTCCAAACCCATTGTGCTTAAACCCAAACTTAATTACAAACGTTATACTGGTGTCAAGATTGGTGAGACACCTAAGCCAGTAACCCAACCTACTGTGGACAAGGGGAATGGACCCATGAACCCCAAGACTAACCCATCTGTTTCCAGGGAGAGAATCAAATGCTTCAAGTGCCAAGGGTATGTTCATTTTAAGAAAGACTGTCCTTCTAATATAACCCTGACAGCAATGGAGGTAGAAGAATGGGAAAGAGAGGGTCTGGTTGAGTATGAGGACGATGAGAGCTTGGTCATAGAGGAGACAAAAGTTGAGGAAAGGCCAAGTCAAGTTGTGGCTCACCCTGACACAGGCCACAACTTAGTTCTTTGGAGGGTCATGCACTCATAATAGGCTTCATTAGAAGCTAACCAGAGATCCCTGATCTTCAGGAGCAGATGCATAGTTTAATAGAGAGTATGTAACATGATCATAGATGGGGAGGATCTGTACCAATGTAGCTTCCACCACCTTGGTCAACAAGCTGAATTTGCCCACCCAGGAACACCCATATCCTTACAAATTGAGGTGGTTTAACAAGGGAGATGAGGTGAAAGTTGACAAGCAATATCTTGTATCTTTTTCAATTAGCAAAGTCTACAGGGATGAAGTGATGTGTGACGTGGTTCCAATGGATGCTTGCCATCTACTGTTAGGCAGACCATGAGAGTTTGACAAGAATACCACACACTAAGGCAAAGAGAACACTTATAGTTTCAAACATGAAGGCAAGAAGGTCACACTGACCTTATTGCCCCCAACCAGAGAAACTATGGGAGTCCTAGCATGCCTGAAGAAATTAGTGGGGTGTTGTTCTTATCTGAAGTAGCTATGATTAAAGAAATGAATCAAGAACAACCTGTGATGATCCTATTATCCAAGGAAGTGACTGAGAAGGAAGGTTCAGAGGTGCCTACAGAGGTTGAACCTTTGATTCAGAAGTTTAAAAATGTGTTTCCAAAAGAGTTTCCTACTGGACTGCCACCCCTGAGAAAGATTGAGCACCATATTGATATTGTGCCAGGTTATGTGTTACCCAACAGGCCTGCTTATAGGAGTGATCCAACAACCACCAAGGAATTACATCACTAGATTGAAGAGCTTATGAGCAAGGCCTTTTCAGGGAGTCTTTGAGCCCTTATGCAGTCCCTGCACTGCTTGTCCTTAAGAAGGATGGAACCTGGAGGATGTGTACTAACAATAGAGCCATTAATAACATCACTGTCAAGTACATGTTCCCAATCCCAAGGCTAGATGACATACTTGATGAACTGAGTGGTGTCAGGCTCTTTTCAATAATTGATCTCAGACAAGGGTACCATCAGGTGAGGATCAGAAATGGAGATGAGTGGAAGACTACTTTTAAAACAAATTATGGTTTGTATGAATGGTTTGTGATGCCATTTGGTCTTTCAAATGCACCCAATACCTTCATGAGGTTGATGACTGAAGTATTGAGGCCATGCTTGGGCAAGTTTGTTGTGGTCTACTTTGATGACATATTGGTTTACAGCAGCCGCAAAGGAGAGCATCTCTGACACCTTGAAGTGGTGTTCAAAATTCTCAGGGACCAGAAACTATTTGGTAAGCTAGAGAAGTGCACTTTCATGGTGGAGGAGGCCACCTTTCTGGGGTATATAGTGTCAGGGAGAGGTATCTCAGTGGATTAGGAAAAGATTTCAGCAATCCAGTCATGGCCAATCCCAAAAACAATCACTAAAGTAAGGGGATTCCATGGATTGGCTTCATTTTATAGGAGATTTATCAAAAAATTCAGCTCAATTGTTGCATCAATTACTGAGTGCATGAAGAAGGGAGAATTTCAGTGGACTGAAAATGCCCAGCAGGCATTTGAGAAAATTAAAAGATTGATGTGTGAAACACCAATCCTGAAGCTACCTGATTTTGATCGGTTGTTTAAGGTAGAGTGTGATGTTAGTGGAGTTGGCATTGGAGCAGTCCTGATCCAAGGTCAAAAACCAGTGGATTATTTCAGTGAGAAATTGAATGGAGCCAAGCTGAAATATTCCACTTATGATAAAGAATTCTATGTCATTATCAGGACTCTTATACATTGGAGTCACTATCTGAAGCCTAAACCTTTTGTGTTGCACTCAGACTATGAGGCCCTGAAATATATAAGGGTCAACACAAATTGAGTCATAGGCATCCTAAGTGGGTGAGTTCCTACAGTCATTCACATTCTCAAGCAAATATAAAGACGGAAAACAAAATGTGGTGGCAGATGCATTGTCTAGGAGGCACTCCTTGCTAACAGTCATGGGAAGCAAGGTCCTTAGGTTTGAATTTATGAAAGAACTGTAAAAAGAGGATTCTGACTTCTATGAGGAGTGGATAACTCAGACTGAAGGAACCAGAACCCAGGGAAGCAATTATTTGTTGCAGTAGGGATTTCTGTTCCAAGGCAACAAGTTGTGTGTGCTAACGGGTTCTTACAGGGATTTATTGATCAAGAAAGGGCACTCGGGTGGCTTAGGAGGACACTTTGGGATCCACAAGACACGGGACATATTGCAGGACCAGTTCTACTGGCCTAAATTGATTGGGGGGTGTTCAGTTTGTTCTCGAAAGGTGCTCAGTATACCATAAAGCCAATAGCTCATTCCAGGCTGGGCCATATACACCACTGTCAGTGCCTGATAAGCCATGATAAGATGTGAGCATAGATTTTATTGTGGCCTTGCCTAGGACTCAGAGAGGTAATGATTCTGTGATGATAGTTATTGACAGATTCAGCAAAATGGCTCAATTTGTGGCTTGCAAGAAGACTGAGGATGTTGCCAGTGTTGCTGAGCTCTACCTGAAGAAGATTGTGAGGCTCCTTGGTGTACCAAAGACTATAGTGTCTGACGGGGACACCAAATTCATGAGTTGTTTCTGGAAGACCCTGTGGAGGCTTCTGAAAACCAAGCTGATGTTCGGTACTTTTCACCACCCTCAGACTGATGGCCAAACCGAGGTCACGAACAAAAATTTGGGGAGGATACTGAGGTGCATTGTCATCAAATCACTATTGGGATTTGAAATTAGCACAAGTAGAGTTTTCATTCAACAGGGCACTATCCGGTACAACCTGTCACAGTCCTTTTGAGATAGTCTATGGGGTCAATCCACTCATTCCCATAGAATTGTCCAATGTTCTAAGGGAAGAGGTAAACTTTGATGCCAAGGCCAGATCTGAGCAGATGCTGAAGTTACAAGAGTATGTTAAGAAGAAAATTGAAAGGGAATGAAAAATACAGGAAATAGTCCAGGGTTCCTCAGAAAAAGGAAAGAGTATATGCCGGGGGACTTGGTCTGCGTTCATCTGAGGAAGTAGAGATTTCCAGCAAGGAGAAAGAACAAATTGACGCCAAGAGCTGATGGCTTTTTTTAAATTGTTGAAAAGATTGGTCCAAATGCATACAAGGTTGACCTGCCTGGTGCCTATGGGGTGCATGGTACCTTTAATGTGGGAGACCTTAGTCCATATTATGATTCAGGGGATGAGGAGGCTACAGGCTTGTGGACAAGCCAAGTTTAACCAGGGGAGGTTGCAGCAGGAGCTTAGGTCCAAGGCAGCTCAGATCAAGGGCCAAGCCACAGTCACAGTAACCATGGCCTGACAACACCCATAGCAGGACCCACTCGGGAGGCCAACAGGTACCAGACAAGCCAAACCACCAGCTTCTACCATGGCCAGCTAAAAGAGCACTCAACTGAGTCCAGAAAAGTTCTAAGGAGCCAAGGAAAATTCACATTGCAATTCAAAGATAATCAAGCTGAAAACAAGTTCTAGTAAAGGACAAGTTGCATAAAGTAGATTGCCATTTCTAGATAAACAAGGAAGAAGCTGCTGATAGGGACCTTTTGGCTTTGATCCCACGCATTTCAGATACCGCCTTGAGCACAAGTCAAAGCCTATATCAGAGCAAACACTCCCAGCCAAAGAGGAACAACAACCAAGGAGCGGCCTGTCCCTTTCACCCTGCAATCTTTTTTTTGTCTAGTTTGCCTTTAAATTGTTTATGGCCGTTTATAATATATGTCCAAGTACTTTGTCTGTATTTTAAGAAAACTCCTGGCCCTTAGATGAGGATTATAAGGTTTAGATTGTATCAAAATATTAGGTGAGGCCTCTATATAAGGACCCTCACTCTGATGTTCTCAAGAGCTTATTTTGGAATTTAAAAACCAGATAATTTTCTCTCAATCTTAAATCTTCACAACTTGTGCTTTTCTTAGTTGTAAGTCAGGGTTAGTGACATCCTGTACTTGATTGGGTGTTGATTAAGTACCTTGTGGTAAGGTTTAAACAATCATGTGCTTGCTTGATTGTCTGAAATCTTGATGTTTTGGTTCAACTGAATTAGCCTGTGCTTGCTTGGTTAGCTTAGTCTGAGTCCTTTAAATTATTAATTTGATTTATTGTGCTTTCTTAGAAGTCAGGTTAATAATTATATCCCAGTCCCATTGCAATTTCACAACACAAACAGTCTCAGGCTCCAGTTAAGCATCCATTTCTGCTAGTCTGTCTTGTGTGATTTAATAAAAAATACTTCTGGTCATCTAAAATTCTTCAAATTTTTCTAGAAATTAATTATTATATTAAAGTTAATTGTCACCAAGTTTCATGATTTTAGGAGTTCATTTACTATTTTTACCAAAATACACAAAGTTATTGCATTTCTGGCATTACCCTGTGTTTGACACTGCATAAAAGACCCTAATACATACGTAAAAGCATGTATTACAAAAATCTTTTGGGGTCTAAATGTGCGTAAATATGAGTCACATCAAATATCCCCAAACCGAACCTTTGCTCGTTCCGAGTAAAGAGGTGACTTAACTATGACCTTTATTTAAACTAATCTAATAACATAGCCGATGTGAGACAATTAGCGGGTCTCACTCCGCCCCTTCAAATCACAACAAGACATTCATGAGGTAGAATGCCTTCTTGCAAGGCAAGATGGCCCTTTCTAAAATGGTGATGCATCTTACATGAAGCACATAAACAAAACAAAGGATGCATCTACAAAAGAATAAGCACTTTCCTCATCTAAGTGACGGAAATCAACTAAATGGGAAGCAATATAAGGGTACACACTCCATCATAGATACTAGTTCTACAAGGCACTAAGTGTAAGAGAATACAAACAAGTCACTTCCAAGTGGTGTTAAACTAGGCTACTTTTATCCACAATCGCTAAATGCTTTCGTCAAGAGCGATCGGATGGGATAAAATGATGATCTCTATGATGTTAGTGGCATAAGACATGGCAAGTCTCGGATTCTCTACAAGTGTAAAGGCCAAGAATCATCCTAAGCTCAATAAGGTGGCATAACAAAAGGATTTTGGGAATGTAATGCTCAATTCTTTAAACAAAAGTGGATTTGACTAGCATTTAAAACTTGACATCATTTAACTTTCACATTTCAAAACTTTATATGGGGTTTGTCCCTCGCTTGCTAATGTCTTTTGATTTCGCCAAACGCTTATTAGATAACCGGTTAACCTCTAGGCAATAACTTTTTCAGGGTGATAGTCACTCTGTCTTTGGGTGGTTGAATTCACAACCATGTGGGTGCCCAATTCAATGGATCCCTCTCCAAAGCACATCGAAATGGTACGCTTCCATCAAATCCAACTCACTTTGTGACATTTCAACATTCCAATACAATTGAGATTCACTATGACAATTTAAAATTGATTCACAACAAAAACTTTGAAATGAGCAATACAAAATTATTCATGAAAAATATTTTTGGGTTGCCAAACCACCAAGTCAATCAAGATCCCCTAGATAAGTTAGTCGAGTCTATATTACATCATAGCGTTGGAAAAGGTGACTCACATACAAACTCTTGACTAGGCCTTAGCTCATGTAACAAAAGATACTAGTATGACACAACCTAGGGTGTCTTGTATGTATTTTAGCAAACAAAGCCTCAAGGAGAAAAAGTTTCTACAAAGGCCTTATATACACTTGTCAAGCTTCCCAATTAAGCATTTTCACAAAATTTTATTATTAATCTAATGCAACTACATGCCATGATGCAACTACAAAAATACAAGTCTAATTCATATGCTTCTACCAACTATTATGTCATATAATCTAAATGCAAGCTCCTAACAACACATAGGCACACAACCGCAACAACAAAAATACACCACATCCTACTTGACATGTCAGCCCATCCTCCTCATATGAATAATGAAAATAAATGGAAGGGAAATAGAGATTAGAACGATCATACCAAGCGGTCTTCATATTCCCTTGCTAATGTCTCAAATGTAATGTCGTACCTATGTGAGAA
>VHZZ01006228.1:52348-70784 GCA_009801015.1 Silene noctiflora | reverse complement strand
TTGTTGCTTTAATAAATAAGATTTCCTTTTTAAATGTGGCATGTGTGACATTTTTTTATCATTATATATTGTATTTTAAAATTTAAATTAATGTCATTATAAAAGAAAGAAAATATTGTTTAAACTTAAATAAAAATGTTTACTAATTACATTTGAACTCTTCTATAATAAAAAGAGGTATATTAACAAAATCTTAAATATTTGAACTTTTTAATAACCACATTTAAAACAGCATACCCGTGCAATTTGCACGGGTTTAAGACTAGTAAATTTTAATTTGCTCCCCTAAACTTTATGGTTAAGTGAATGTATTTCCCTACGAGATTAAGGGTTCAAGCAAGACTTGATCCCCCTTATTATTTATTTCAAAATCGCAACTGATGACCTCATATATAACTAAAACCACCGGTTGAGCCAACGACGTTTCATATAAAATAAGAAGTTTAAACTTAAACCTAATTAAAAGGATAAAAGACTTAATATAGATCATTTCCAATAAGAGTATTGTACACATATTTATCTATTTTTTGGCTGATAATTTGACTATTAATCATGTTTGGTAACAAAGCAATGTCTATGATTAGTTAGGATAGCATCACAAGGATAGAAAACTAGAAAAAGAACGTTTAAACGGGATAAATTAGTGCATGCAACACGTACTTTCCAAAACCATGCAAACGTTCAAAGAAAAGATTCCGTCTATGACTCTATGTCCAATGGATGGAATTATAAATGAATCCAAACACAATCTTAAGTGAGTAAGAAGTGAGTAAAAATAGCTACTGAAAGATTTATCGTAATTTATTTTACGATAAATTTGTGTAAAATCGCCTTATTCAAATATTTTCGTAATAATTAACGTGAAGTAATGAAACATTAACTAAATTTCAAATATTTAACATGCAAAAGTATGCAACTAATATAGCTAATGCCTTTCGCGCATCCAATTCACTAAGCACAAAAGGTTCCGTAATAATTTTGCTGATTACATGCATGAAAACATCATGATATATGATTTATATTCTTGTTCATATAAAAAATAATATATTATACTACTTCTGTAGTTATTTAGAAAATATCTTTCAAAATATGAGAATTATTATACGATTTAAAATATAATTACATACACAAAACAAAAATAAATTGTTTTAAACAAAAATTATACAAAAATTGATCCTACTTTATCTAGTATGATGATAAAGAAACACAAGTGAATGGTTTTTTTTTCTAATAAAAAAAGAGACGATAACAAAATTGTATTTTTTTTAGTTTCTTAACAAAATTGTATTTTTAAAATGGTGAAAAAAAACAAAAAATAAAAAGCATTATTGAAGTAGCAAAATAGTGAAAGTATTTATGTTAGAGATAGAGATTTATATTATAAGTGCAATTATTAAGGTTATTCGGTAGGCGTTAACGATAGAATGATAAAGAGAAGTGATATTGATTAGGGGTGTACAGTGGTCCAGAATTGGACGAACCCCGATATAAGACCATCCTAAAGTCCAAACTTGGAAATCGGATCTCAGAATCCTTTAGGTTCGATTTTTCATGGTTTAGACAAGACTGGACCGGAAAAAAGGGGAAAGCGGTTTGGGTAAATTTGTTGAAGTAAGGACTGGATTGAACAGAAGACCGATCACCGCTTTTTTGTTAAATAGGGAAACTAACTAGACTGAAATGTATTCGATTATGTCCAATTCAAACCGGTCAATTTAGTCCGGACCACTTGTTTAACACCCGTAGTGTTGATTGATGTAGGATACACAATACAATTTCCATGAAGTCACAATTATGTCATCTATCTCCTTTAATATGAGAGTTCATGAGATATGAATTCTTAGTTAGTTGGTTAAAAGGTGTAATGCTAAGTTCCTCTAAAGTCTCAAGTAGTTAGTATTGTCCATCTATCCACCACTATTAATCACTATAGACTACTTGAAAACTACATCTATCTTCCATTTCGATTTTCAAACAATTTAATTGTAAAGTTTACTTGTAAAATTGACATGTTTAATTGATTAATCACGGGGTTTAGGTGTCTTACTTACTTACTTACTTAGCTTGTCCCTTTTGATATGCCGACATTTTTACATTTGTATTGCAGACACATATTTACGACATTTCGTTAGCGTCCGATCTTCTTCTACTCCAATAAAAGAGAGAATAAAAATAAATAAATGGGTTAATTAACAACAATAATTCAGACTATTTGTACTCTTCTTATAATAATCTGAACTACATTTAGTTTCATAATAAACTATATTTTGGGTACCAGTTTCTCAAAATAGTACGTTATATTTCTTACAATTGGTTTTACTTAAAATGGTATTAAGTATTAACTTAAGCATCTCTCAACCTTTTCTTATCTTCACTTTTATTTAAATCGGATGTGATTCATAAAACGGTGTTTCATTATGACAAATAAAAATCGGTGAAATATCTACAACAACAACAAAAATAAAAAACAGAAAAACATAATTTCACAGCTGGTTTCTTTCACTTGTCTCTTTACAGTCTCACACTACTTTCTCTCACTAAACAAGCATAGAATAAAGTGCTCTAAGCACAAAACCAAGAGAATAAAAGTTGTGTTAAGAGAGTTGTATAGCTTTAGTTTGCTCAAAAGAGCAACCCACATTGTTATCTAACTAACTAAAATCAAAATGTTGAACAAAAAGTATACAATTTTGTTAACAATTTTGTTTGTTTTTCAAGATTTATCATTGTTGATTAATGCAAATGTTGCATATGATCATAAAGCTATTACAATTAATGGCCAAAGAAGGATTCTTTTTTCTGGGTCTATTCACTATCCCAGAAGTACACCTGAGGTATGCTACAAGTGCTGCATTTTTATTGTTTTTCGTCTTGGTCATTTGTTTACCTTTTTGTATTAATTGTTACGGGTATTTTAATCGAAAGTAAACAAATGATTGAGACGGAGGTAGTATTAATCGGTATTAATGATTTTAGCTGAAAATGTGACATGGGTTTTGTTTAATTTTGGTGATTGGTTGATTTAGATGTGGCCAGATCTTATACAAAAGGCAAAAGAAGGAGGTGTTGATGTAATCCAAACTTATGTTTTTTGGAATGGACATGAACCTCAACCTGGCCAAGTAATAATCTCTTCACTTTTTGCATTTTATTTACCTTATTAGTGTTAATTTGTTATTCGGAAACAACCTCTTTGTCTTGCTAACACAAGGGTAAGACTCCATACATCCGAGTATCCTACCACCCTTATCTCGCAATTTGCATCAGCCATTGAGGCACTGGGGTAATGATGTTGTTGTTGTAGTGTTAATTTGTTAGTAAAATTTGTTTACTTTTCATAATTTACAGTATTATTTTGAAGAAAGGTATGATCTTGTAAAGTTCATCAAGTTGGTTCAACAAGCTGGTTTATATGCTCATTTGAGGATTGGACCTTATGTTTGTGCTGAATGGAATTTTGGGTAATTACTTTTTTTTTTTACTGTTTCTTCAGTTTTTTTTTCATTTTTTACTGTTGGTAATGTTGGATAATTATGTAAGAGATTTGTGGCTAATTGTGTTTATTGGCTAATGACTAATTTTAGAGGATTTCCGGTATGGCTGAAGTATGTTCCTGGCATCAACTTCAGAACTGATAATAAACCTTTCAAGGTTTGCTAGCTGCACTTGTCACTCATGAGATAAAATTTATTTATTGTGAAGTACTTCGTCCGTCCCGATCATTTGTTTACCTTCTTTATTCTACGTGAGGTGTATTTTGATCAAATGTAAAAAAATGATTGGGACGGAGCCCGGAGGGAGTATAGTTAAATTGAAGCTTAAGTTTGTTGAACCGTTTTCCTAGGATGCCATGCAAAAATTTACCATGAAGATTGTTGACATGATGAAATCAGAAAAATTATTTGAGTCACAAGGCGGTCCAATTATCTTATCCCAGGTATTTTGATTTTGGATGCAAGACATGTGAAAGTTACCACATCACTATGATGGTTAACTGAAATTGTCTTGGGACGGCGTTGTTTTTGTTGGCAGATTGAAAATGAATACGGTCCGCTAGAGAATAGATTTGGTGAACCTGGTAAATCATACACAAATTGGGCAGCTAAAATGGCCGTTGGATTGAACACTGGAGTTCCATGGGTCATGTGCAAGCAGGATGATGCTCCAGATCCTGTTGTAAGAATCTTTAGTAAATCTTCAATTATGCTTTTACTCTTTGGTGTAGTACGGTCTATACGGAGTAGCTAATATGGGATCGTTATGCTCTTTAATAGCTTATAATAATTCTCTGTTATCAACTTGGTGCATTACTTAGTACTGTGATAGTTGAAGTGGCATTCCACATTTTCACATGGGATTCACTTAGCGTTTCTAATAAATTAACAGTTTGGTCAGCTTGATATGTATTATAATTCACTCTGACTTTCTTGAATATTGTAATGATACAATAATGACCCTCTTGTAAACTGAACCTTCTTCATGTATGTGTTGTTATTATGTCTGATCTAGGAGAATGGGAAAATTACTAAAATATTACGGAGTATGATAACGGTTTGTTCTGCACTCACACGAAGAGCTTTGTTGGTTTTTAGTTTATTCTTAAATGAATAATCCATATCGTCATCATCATTTATTTTTATAATATTGCGATATGCGGAGGTTGATGGCAGTTTGGCAAGTGTGTTTGACTTATCAATGTACTCCGTAATAGACTAGTAGTACTTGTCTTTGCATTTTAGTTAATAAACTGCATGCTCACTGCAGATTAACACTTGCAATGGTTTCTACTGTGATTACTTTTCTCCGAACAAGGCTTATAAACCCAAGATGTGGACAGAGGCATGGACAGGATGGTGAGATTTTTAACGATTTTAGGTGTTAATAAACGACGAGCGTAAGACTTGAGGTTGAACGTCTATTTTTGAATGTAATGCTTTCAGGTATACTGAATTCGGGGGTGCAGTACCTACTAGACCAGCGGAAGACTTGGCATTTTCTGTTGCTAGGTTCATACAGAAAGGGGGATCTTTTGTCAATTATTACATGGTCCGTGAATTCTTGGCACATTAGCCCAAACCCCAAACTTTTTGTGTTTGTTATTTTGTATGTACTTACACTATAATCTCTGTGTCATCAGTATCATGGCGGTACAAATTTTGGTAGAACTGCAGGTGGTCCGTTCATTGCCACTAGCTATGATTATGATGCTCCTCTAGATGAACTTGGTAAATATCTTTCACTCTTACATAAACGCGAGTACGTAACTGATAATATTATGTCACAAATTTTATTTCAAATATTCATGGAAATAATACTTCTAGTAGTAGCTTCTCGTTGGATCTATTGCGCACGTGGATGCTTTATGATTCACAATTGTTGGAGTAATTTCTTGGTTTCGTTGGTTTCTTTCAACTTACAGGGCTTCTAAATCAACCAAAATGGGGTCATTTAAAAGATTTGCATAGAGCAGTAAAATTGTGTGAGCCAGCTTTAGTTTCCAGTGATCCGACTGTGGTCAAGTTAGGTGCTAGTCAAGAGGTTCGCTTTCCACTCAAAATACTTCTATGCAATGATGCATGTTCATAATAATACCGTCTTCTAACACAGTAATACGTCTTCTTTTTATATCATTCAGGCTCACGTTTTCAAGTCAGAGTCTGGATCATGTGCTGCATTCCTTGCAAATTATAATCCAAGCTCTTACGCAACGGTGGCCTATGGTGATAATCACTACAATCTGCCACCCTGGTCGATTAGCATTCTTCCTGATTGCAAACACACTGTTTACAATACTGCAAGGGTGAGAACCGCCCCTTGTCACGATTCATGTTTAAAGTTACAGTGTCACGATTTCATGAAAGAGTACTATTTGAACTGCTGACATCATGCATCGTATTAAAAACCATAATCTGTTGCAGGTTGGTGCCCAAAGTGCACAGATGAAGTATACACCTGTTCTTCAAGACTTTTCTTGGCAATCATACAACGAAGAGACAGCTTCCATTGATGATAGTGCATTTACAGTAGTCGGTTTAGTAGAACAAATAAACACCACTAGAGATATGACTGACTACCTGTGGTATATGACCGAGTGAGTAATTAGCGCTCTCAATATTTTTAATTGCTCAGATATACTGTAGCTATTCGGTTTTGACTTCTTAGCTAATGTTTGATTCTCGCAAACAGCGTGGTGATTGATCAGAATGAGGAATTTTTGACCTCTGGAAAATTGCCTGTTCTGACTATAATGTCTGCTGGCCATGCTTTGCAAGTTTACATCAACGGTCAACTATCAGGTGGGTGTCCTCTTTCATCATCATGTACCGAGAAAGAAATTTATACTCGTGTGACATATCCAAGGTTCTACCTGTTTAAATTTCTTCGAAACTAGAGCTAGCCTAAACACTCCTACAGCATGAAATCTTGTAAATCCACTCTCTTTACTAATGGTTGTGATAGTCATCAATCATCATCATCAGAAAATCGAGCAGGGTGTATCTCATTCCATTTTCAATTTCAAAAGCAAAGTTTTGCAATGAGAGCTCGCCTTTTGATACCCTTTAACTACTATATAATAAAAGAAATTGAGCTCTTTGTGTCTGAAGTCCGCAGTAGTCCTGGTTGTAGTTACATTTGGCTTTTCTTTAAATGTATGTGTTATTACTTGTCGTTGCAGACACTGTTTACGGAAGTCTCGAAAGCCCAAAGGTCTCTTTTAGCAAAGGTGTGAACTTAAGGGCTGGTGTTAACAAGATATCTCTCCTGAGCATTGCTGTTGGGCTACCGGTATGCTCTATTGCATTTCTCAACCTGTATAACTAATTACCTATATAACCAGTTACCATGTTTAGTCACTCTATATGACTAATGAAATTCTTTGTGCTTCATAATTTAGAACGTTGGTCCACATTATGAGACGTGGAATGCCGGTATTCTCGGTCCTGTCTCGCTAAGTGGTTTGAACAAGGGAAAGAGAGACTTAACATGGCAGAATTGGTCCTATAAGGTTATTCTTCCTACATTTATATTTTTTTTAGTAGAACTCGTAGCCTCTATCTTGTAAACTCGGGCACAGGCGATAGCTTCATTTCCCTAAAACTAGCCTTTTTATAACCAAAAGAACTAAATTCCTTGATCTAATTTCAGATTGGTCTGCGAGGAGAATCATTGAATCTTGATTCAGTTAGTGGAACCTCAAATGTAGAGTGGCTCGCGGGGAAGTTTGTAGCTCAGAAACAACCACTGACTTGGTATAAAGTGAGTATTCACACCTCATACTCGAGTCTCTGAGTCTGATCATCAGTTCATCATTTGCTGTGAAAAGACTGTGCCAATGACAATGTTGTTCATTCTTTCAGACTACTTTCGATGGTCCACCTGGTAATGAACCACTTGCCTTAGATATGGGTGCTATGGGTAAAGGTCAAGTTTGGATAAATGGACAGAATATCGGACGTTATTGGCCTGCTTATTCAGCAAAAGGTTCCTGTGGCGAATGCAACTATGCCGGATATTTTACTGAGAAAAAATGCTTAAGTTATTGTGGAGATCCATCACAAAGATGGTGAGTGGCCGAGTGCCATGTCCGATCATGATTACCTTTTTTTTTTCGTTTTCATTTAGTATTTTCATTTAAATATATGATCAAGTCTCTTTTATAAAGGCTCTCCTTTGTCTTCTTGTGTCGTTGTAATTTGCTTTACCTTTCATAGGGGTTTTGGTGATCTTGTTTATTCATCATAATATAGATGTGGAGTTAACCATAAAATACAATTTCAGGTATCACGTACCTCGCTCCTGGCTAAAACCAACAGGAAACTTGATGGTTGTTCTTGAAGAATTGGGAGGAAACCCAAACATGATTTCCTTAATGAAGAAAGAAATAAACAGTGTTTGTTCCGACATCAATGAGTGGCAGCCAACACTATTAAATTGGCAGTTACAATCTTCTAGAAGGACCAACAAGCGACTGAGGCCGAAGGCTCACCTGTGGTGTGCTCCTGGCCAGAAAATCTCTTCAATTAAGTTTGTCAGTTTCGGAACGCCAGAGGGCTCCTGTGGAAATTACAGACAAGGAAGCTGTCATGCCCTCAACTACGACATATTCGAAAAGGTATTTGACTATTTTTTTTTTTCCAGAATTTTGTACTTCCAAAACTTCCAATGATTTATCCCTAGGGAGATTAAGTGAAAACTAAATTTATGAATATCCTTTTCTATTGTAGAATTGTGTTGGACAGGCCGGTTGTGCTGTAACTGTTGAACCTGAGTTATTTGGAGGAGATCCATGTCCAAACGTCATGAAGAAACTTTCAGTCGAAGCCATTTGTAGCTAATCCTCCTTCCTTGCTTCTACGAGTCAATAAACCTTCTCAATTTTCCGCTGTTCAAGCTCAATTTTGTGATCGTACTGCAATATTTTTGTTATTTAATCCATACCGTCTTCATTCCGGCTTTCACCCAGGTGAAGTTGTACATACATTGCAACACACTTGAGGTGATAGCCTGTGTACATAGACTATATATTGCCCACAATTCTGTGCAATATTGGAGATTTGGAGCTATGAGGTCGAAAATTCTGACATGCCTTCCCTAGCCCTTTCATTCAGAGGGAAGAGTATAGCAGTGTGATGATACGAAGGAGGCCATGTACTATGTGACTATGTATCGCGAGTAGTCTTCATAGTAGGGAGACCATTATTCATTGCATGAATTTTGTTGTAACAGTTGTAATTTATCCTAAATCCTAATGTTAATTTTGTCTTTGCCCATTGATTGAATCTTGCTTATTTATCTACAAATTTTCCATCATAATATTTCGAGACAACCTTTTATGTGATACGGAATACAATTTTATTATAATATTATATTCCGGAATTTTCAGCATATTCTTTTTAAGTTTTGTCATTACCCGATCCAAACTAATTTCATCCCACTATAATATGACTTACCAACTAGTAGAACATCTATAATTGGATCTAATAACTCAATTCTAATTGACTCAACCCAAATCCTGACTTGAAAAGTACAACCAGACTCGGAATGTCTCACGACCGAATCTTGGATGCACTTATACGACCCAAATTGACTGATTTGAAACAAAACATATGATAACAAGAATATAATGACCTGAATGAGTTACCCGATCTGAATCTTTTGCATGTTGTTTTTTTCGGTTTAATCGGTCTTTTCTAGTTGTTGTAGGATAATCTCTGGTTGTTTTTTTCTCACCTCCTGTTCCGATCAAGAATCTTTTGTCTTTTTAAGCTTTTCGTAAGGTCTTGTGGTGGATGTGATTTTGGTTTATTTTGTTTTTACAGCTGTTTTTCAATTGACCTTGGTCTGTGTTGAGGGATTTTGGCTCTTTTACTTTTGGTTTCTGGGTAGGGGTGTTTTCAGGTGTGTTGTTTACACTACTTAAGGTGTTTGTTACTATGTCATCTTCTACCGTTTATCGTACATTTTTGGAAACCTTTGCTTGTGCCCATGTTAGCGATGAGTTTATGGAGGAAGATGGGGATATGATGTTAGGCTGTTGTATGAAACTTCAGGGGTCACCTCTATTTGAGGTGAAGGAGCTTAAAGACAAGGGGAATGGTTTTTTTTAAACAAAATTATTTCGATAGGGCTGCCGATTGCTATGATGAAGCTTGTAAACTTTTAGGTTTGAGTCTGGGAATTATTGGTGGTGAAGATATCAATCTTTATTGGACGTTGCAGTCTCCCTTAATTCTAAACTCGCCGCGTGTGCCCTAAAACTTGAGGAATACCAAGCTGCTATTGATTTGTGCTCCATGATATTGGACACTTTTCCTCGTAATGTCAAGACACTTTTTCGTAGGGCGGTTGCTTTTATGAATTTAAAACGGTTTTTGGAAGCTGAGACGGATCTGGTGGAGGCACCGGTGGTCGAACCTAGAAATAAGGATGTTATAAGGGAATTAGATGTGGTTAAGGTCACGTTCTCATTAAGGAAAATGGTAAAAGAGTTTTGGAGGTCGACCCTGCTGTTTCTTGTTGGCATGGATGTGAACAATAAGAAGCATGTTTCAGATTTTGTGCATGTTTCAGATTCTGGAATGAATATAAAAGATAGTGAAAGTGTGATCAAGGAGGTGACAGAAGATCATAGTGATGTGAGTACTAAGGATAATGAGAGTGTGAATGTGGAGATGACTGATGCTCAAAGTACTTGCGAGATTGATTTGAGTAATAATTTAGAGAAGAATGAGCATATTCCTAACAAGTCGGTTCTTGAGTTCTCAAAAAAGGGTGGAGGAAATTCCCAACTAAGGATCTCCGGATAAGATTACCAAAAGCTACTTCAAGGTAATAAGGTGAACTATTACCATAAAAGAGAATTGTCAACTATAACAATTCAGATTCTTAATATCGAGGTAACTAAGGAGGGAGGAATTACTAAGGAGGGAGGAATTACAAAAGATCATTGTAAGAAGAAGAAGAGGAGGAGACGTTCTAAAAAGTGGAAACTTAAGATAGTGATGGTGAATGAAGACACGTCTTCATCTTCTTCAGATATCATCAATGTGATTCATGATACTAGTTCGAGGGCGTCCTCCATTTGTGACGTAAGTTCGAGTCCGTCTTCTCTTTGTGACAACTTCTCTCCCCTTGTATTCAAATCCTACAAGGAAACTCTACGGTTGTCGCGCCTAATTCATGCTTACCTATTTCTTTGGTGAATGACTCAGCCAATACCTCTATTTGCTCTCAATCCCCTAATGATTCAAATGATTACCATGTTTCTTTTTCCAGCCAGTCCTAAAAAGTGCAAGACTTCTTCGTTTGGTAAAATATCATGTTCCCCTACTACAGGTATGCTTTGCAGGTACCCTTCTAATCGTCATGTGAGCGAGAAAAAAAGAATTACTACCTCCAGAAGAATCATAGCCAAAGGGGATGGAATCTCCGAGACATAATTTATCTACTTTCTCTACAAGTAGACCTTTCTCTCGTAAATTTCTACGTCCTCGAGGCGTAAGTGTGTCTCGTTGCAGGTACTCGTCTGAAGCTGAATTGATAAGGAAGAGAAAAGAAGTTGTCGCTCACTTGGCAAGCTCAGATCGTCCCCTCAAGAAACCTTTTTTGTTGGTCGTCCCCTCAAGAAACCTTTTTTGTTTGTCACCCCGATCCTAAGTTTAATTTCCTTTTCAAATAATGTAATAATAAAGCCTGACTCGGAGAGTCGGGTAGGTACTCTGTAAGAACACTATTTTTACGGCTGCCAAAAAAAAAAAAAAACTAACATTCTACTTGATATAACTCGATAACAACATATCGAAAAGTACTCAACCTAAAATAAGTTCACAATTAGTACCTAATTCACATGCTCCGATTTCTGGCTCGAGCCAATTAATATTCAGAGTTATGTACGAACTAGTCCCTAATTCCCTAATATAGTACGTACGAGGCTTGCCTAATATTCAGAGTTATGTACGAACTACTCCAATTACGGAATGTTCAATTTTTCATGAAAATTAGTTACTCAGATTAGATTTTGTGGTGCATGCAGCATGTTCTACCACCATTCATCATTTTATTACTACATGCATATTCATTTTCTCCTCTTCCCCCTCTCAATTTCTCATTTTTTCTCTCAATTTTCAGATTTGATTCTTGTCATGTATGCTTAATCAAATCAGGGTTCTCTCAATCAAACGTTAAATCATAATGGGTATATTTTATTCATTGTCATATTGCTTATGTTATTGCCAATTACTACCTCCGTCCCAGTCCTTTGTTTACCTTTGAATAACGGGTAATTAAATGATCGTGACGGAGGGTGTAATGAATATGTTACGTTAAATTTTTTGAATTATTGCCAAATGATGGGTAATTTATTGTTATTTGTTGTTTCTGTACATTAATGTGGGAATATGGGCATCATTTCTAATTATTATTGTCATTTGGTGGGATCTTGAGGATTGTTACTTGGATGATTAAAAGTGATGGGTTATTGATTATTTATGTTTAGCTTGTGCTGATTTGAAGTTTTATAATGAAATGTTTATTGCCCAAATCGATTTGTGTGTGGGTGTGCGCGCGGTGCTCTTGAATTTCCGGGATTATTAGGCTTGGAAATAATGCATTTGGTTGTGATAAATTTGATGCCATACCTAAGTGTGATAAGGCGCAATGCGTGGGCCTCTTGCACACGAGGAGCGCTGCTTTCAAATAAACTCGTAACTTCATGTATAATTGTGTTGCCTACTTGCACACGAGGGCCAAATGCGTTATTAGGCGCAATGCATTTGGCCCTGATGTAGTAATGTGCAGGTAAAGTTTTTTTTTTCTTGCTTATATGAGGGAGGCTTTCTGTTGAATACAAGTAATGCACACAGATGAGGATGTGGTGACGGTTTCTGTTTTGGCCTTTCTGAATTTTTTCCCCTGATGATTGCGCTGTTGTGCAGCTCGGAGTAGAGAAACTATATATGTTCATCTTTGATGTACAAGGTTCTTTGAAATATTGAAATATTGAAATTTAGAAACCTGTTTATGCAGTTACAGTATTAAGGATTGCATAAAAATATAAAATGTTCCCTTTAGAAATTTGGTTTGTGCTTTGCTGTTGCCTATATTTCAGTGTTACAGTCATGGATACATCTGATTTTAGTCACGACTCGTGACTTCATCTAACTTTGATGATACAACTAAATTAACCCAGTGCCCCAAAGGCTCCCGTTAATGGCAGGGTAAGGATGGTTGGATGTACACAACCTTACTCTTATGTTAATAACACATGTTGAAACTTGCGAGGTTATTTCTCAATGACTCATGTTGATTGTGTGAAGGGTAACAGTTTGAGTTACTTTGCAATAAAATGAACTACAGTCAGTTTATAAAGTAGTGAGCCTTTTGCACCATCTGAAATGGGAATTTTTTTTCTCTGATATGTCTGAAATTTCTGGCAGATAACGATGATGTTTGTTGTTCTACTCAACTGATTGATGGAGACGGCGAATTCAATGTCACTGGAATTGAAAAGTTTCTGAAAGGAGTGAAATTGGCAGAATGCGGACTTTCATACGCTGTAGTCTCCATCATGGGTCCGCAAAGCAGTGGTATGTTATATGTTTACCGCTTAGCAATATGCCAGCAAAAGTTATTTTTACCACGGACTATCCATGATTGTGATAAAACTCTCAATTAAGAGCTAGTTTAGTTTCAGAAAGGTTATATGTTTACCGCTTCCCTCTCTATGTTTCTCTCACTGTCTTCGTAACTTACTTCTTTGACATCTAGTTCTCTGCAAAATAATGTGTAAACCACTGCTAGCCAGTACCACGTTTTTTCCTGTTTGCTGTTGATTTTGTATTCCTCTCACAGGAAAAAGTACACTATTGAACCATCTCTTTCGAACCAACTTCAGGGAGATGGATGCATTCAAAGGAAGGTAATAGATCACATCCTGCATTAAATTGCTTTTCATAAAGAATGAAGCATTAAATGAGTAAGCTTTTGACATAATGATGCGATTTCCAGGTCTCAAACCACCAAGGGAATTTGGATGGCGAGATGTGTTGGCATCGAACCCTGCACTCTTGTAATGGATTTGGAGGGGACTGATGGTAGGGAAAGAGGAGAGGTGATTCCCAAACTTTGCAAATCAATAGCATTTGAAATATTGAGCACTTTATTTGATTAGAAAGGCTGCTTGAGTTTTCGGAATCCTCCATACAATTGTTTCTGAACACTTTCGGTTGTGTGTAAGTCTATTAATTATTGTCTCGTTATGAACTGAGTCTATGTCTTTTTCTTTTTGTGGTTGCCTTACTTTCCAGGATGATACTGCTTTTGAAAAACAAAGTGCTCTCTTTGCTCTTGCTGTTTCTGACATAGTGCTTATAAACATGTAAGTTCTTGGACTGCCTATGTCTTAGTTTTCTCTTTGCATCTTTTTCACTTACATTTCGTCTTATTCGATGTGTGTGTGGTATAGGTGGTGTCATGATATAGGACGTGAACAGGCAGCCAATAAGCCACTTTTGAAAACTGTATTTCAAGTATAGTTCTCTTTCTGTTCTATTTTCAAAATTTTGCCTTCCATAAACTGTTTTGCATCGTTGCTTTTTTACTGGTTGTCTTTGATGTCATGATGATATCTTTTTCTGATTGTGTACAGGTCATGATGCGATTATTTAGCCCTCGTAAAACCACTTTAATGTTTGTAATACGTGATAAGACAAGGGTAAGGTTCAATCCTTTTTCATTTCCGTTCTTAAGGTATTTTCGGAACTTGACTGCTGTGCCTTTTTTTGGTTCACCATTCACATAGACACCATTGGAAAATTTGGAACCTGTTCTGCGGGAAGATATCCAGAAGGTGAGGAGTTGCTTGTATACATGTCTTATGGCGTTATGGATGGTTAACTAGTCATAGTTTACTGTGTATGTAATGTTTTTCATCAGATATGGGATTCAGTTCCGAAGCCACAAGCACACACGGAGACCCCTCTAAGTGAATTTTTCAATGTAAGATCGTCTATCTTACAATCGTTAGAAAATTTCAATTACATCTACCTTTTGTTCGTGGAGGGTCCTTGTTACACCTACTGTCAACTCTTGCAGGTTGAGGTAGTTGCTCTTTCGAGTTATGAAGAGAAAGAAGAACAGTTTAAAGAGCAGGTTTGTCCTATACTCAAACTTTTTGTATTGCCTATCTGATGTGTGCTAATATATCTTGTGATAGTAGATTCTATTATCATCCTTTAGTTTAACATAATTATTTGGGGTGTCATTTCACTTACTTTGACTTGTTGTCAATGGATGAAGGTTTCTGGTTTGAGGCAGCGATTCTTTCAATCTATTGCTCCTGGTGGGCTTGCTGGAGATCGGCGGGGTGTTGTTCCTGCATCAGGTTTTTCGTTCAGTGGTCAGCAAATTTGGAAGGTCATTAAGGAGAACAAGGACCTTGATCTTCCCGCACACAAGGTTAGTGCTTTAGTTACTATCGTAAACAGGTAGTGTGTGGAAATTATTTTTATGCTACTGTTCTGTTCCAGGTATTGGTGGCTACTGTTCGCTGTGAAGAAATTGCCAATGAAAGATGTAACGCGTTTTCACAAAATCGGGTAAGATGGCTCTGAATCATTTGTATTTATGCACAGTTTACAGAATTCCATTTTCATTCCCTTGTTATTTCAGCTGACTTATGTGCTACTGATACATACAGGATTGGCTAAATTTGGAAGAGGCCTCACAATCTGGTCCTGTCCCAGGTTTTGGGAAAAAGCTTAGTTCAATTCTTGGAAATTGTTTCTCTGAGTGAGTAGCTATCACCGCTTATATTTGGTCAAGCTGTTATTTTCATTAGCTTTAGCTGCATACTAGTTATGTTTGTGATCTTTGGTTTTAGAGTGCACAATCGGGTATACAAATGTTTTTGTTAATACTTTCAGAAACTGTTTGCTTGAATGGATATAACGAATATGTGATACAAATATTGATTTCAGGAGTATCGGACTTTGATTTTATCCAATGGTGTGATACCTCTCTTGATTAGATTATACGCCACGGATCTTTCGTGTTCTTTGCATTACAGAATAATGTTTATGGTCGTTTGTATAACGTAGAGTATGTTCTAGTCTAGATTAAGTTCAGTATTGACATTATGGGAGTTGGTTAATTTTCTTTTAACCAAAATATTAGAATCGATTAATCTTAGTTTGTACAGAGTACATTATAAAAGTTTCTCATTCTCACTGTTTCTTCCTGTTATTACATTTTTTAATTTACTATAGTTGCTAGTCTTACGACTTACGGCTGTCAGCTGACATTTATTTCCCTCCCTATACAGGTATGATGCAGAGGCTGTATATTTTGACGAGGGTGTGAGACATTCGAAGAGGAAGCATCTGGAAGATAAATTATTGCAGGTACAATCATCTTTCATGTGGAACCTGTATGGTTATGTTGCCTTGTACCTCTGTGTCATCTGATATTCATTTCCTTTCACAGTTCGAAAACTGGAAACAGCTTTGATAAGAAAGTTTTTCTCCGTATTCTAGACTCATGTTTTAACTATGATAATAGTTCATGACCTTTTCTTGCGGAAAATGCCTAATTGTCCTCCTCCCTTTAATTTTGGTGTGTTGTATTAGCTCGTTCAACCTGCCTTTCAATTGGTACTGGGACATCTGCGTTCTGGAGCATTTGAAAAGTTCACAGACGCATTTGAAAAATCTCTGAAAGCAGGTGAAGGGTTTTCTGATGTTGCTTGCAGATGCAAACAGTCTGCTTTGGATGCCTTTGATGAGGGATCTGCAGGTACTTTTGTTTTCAGTTACATGTTCCTGAATGAGAATGCATTTTTATTAAATAGTTCAGAGCTGTAGAGAATTTACTTTATACATGCATGTTGCATGGGATCGGATTGAGGGTTTTGCTCCTTCCAACTTCTAAATTCCAATAGCTATAATACTTGACTTATGCACAGATTCTGTGGTCGAACAAGCAAACTGGGATACATCTAAAGTGAAGGCCAAGCTTGAACGTGATTTAGAAGAACATATCACTTCTGTTCGTGTTGCCAAGTTAGGCGAATTTACATCTCACTTTGAGGTATCTTCTCTATCTAATTGATGATATTATATGGATTTTGGTGACTGAAACTCTTACAGTACCTCTGTGACAATCTTTTTTCGCTGAGATGCTGAGTTTCCGTTGTGTTTTCGATTACATGAACATGATTTTGCTGGTGAAAGTAGTCAGTAATAGGACTTTTTTTTTGGTGCTGTCAGTAATATTACGTTGAGAGACAGAAAAATCTCATAATGATACTGGACAATTGCCCAAAATTATGATTTGAAGTCTCTCGAGTAAACTAGATAGCTGGTTTTTGGGTCTTTTCCTGGTTGACTGTTTGCTAACATTCTTTTATCTGGAATAGCTATTGCAGCACCATCTTCCATGCATACTAGTGTGCTTATTAATGCAGTTGTCAAAAACAAAAATGTCAAAATAAAATAATATTTGCAGTTGTGTGGCTGTTGACGTTGCTACTAGTTTTGCACCATTATCATTAGTCTTTCATTGATGATGGGAAAACTTTCCAGGCGAAATTAAATGATGCTCTATCAGCGCCTGTTGAGGCACTACTGGATACTGCAAACATTGAAACATGGCCATCAATAAGAAAACTTCTTCGACATGAAACTCAGTCAGCAGTATCTGGCCTTGCTAGTAAACTGTCTAGTTTTGATTTGGATGAGCAAACCAGAGATAAAATGTTAGCAAAACTGGAGGATCATGCTAGAGGTGTGGTTGAGGCCAAGGCCAAAGAAGAAGCAGGAAAGGTTTTGATCCGTATGAAAGACAGGTTAGGTCTTAATATTATGTGAATCTATGTTTCTCTGACAGTCAGACTGTTGCAAGTTTATGACAAGGGTGCGTGCATATCCAAGTGTAGGACTTGGTTATTTTATGAAAAAATTTCATAATTTGAACATGGGTAAATTTGAGGTAAAATGAAGCGTTGGAGTAAAATAGCTGTGAATACAAATGTGCAACTAGTTTCCTCCAGAACACTAACTATGCACTGCACGCTTCTGTAGATTCACAACATTGTTCAGCCATGATGCTGACTCAATGCCACGGATTTGGACTGGAGATGAAGATATTAAAGCAATTACAAAGTCTGCTCGTACCTCGGTAGGATTTTGAATGTGAACTTAATGTGTATTAGTCCAGTTAGAGGGTTTTCTTGTATGTTAATATTTGCTTGGTTTTGCAGTCTCTTAAATTGCTCTCAGTTCTGTCTGTCATTCGGTTGGATGACGAATCAGATGATATTGACAAAACGTTGTCTCTTGCATTGTTGGACACCAGTAAAAGAAGGAGTTCAGTGTCAACTGATCCGTTGGCATCTAGTTCCTGGGAGAAGGTGCCTTCTGTCACTGCCTACTTATGAAAACCCACTTGTTAATAACATTCGACCTGTATTCCGTCAACTGATCCATTGGACCTGTTTTTAGCTAGTCAATCTGCTGCCCATAATAACATTCTGTTAGAGCTTCATTGTGTTTTTCGTGCAGGTCTCATTATCCAAAACATTAATAACTCCAGTGCAATGCAAATCACTGTGGAGACAGTTCCAAATGGAGACAGAATATACCGTTAGCCAGGCCATAGCTGCTCAGGTATGTACTAGCAGTTGTTAATCACGTTCATACAGCAGATAAATGTATGGAAGATGTTCGCATGTCATGCATTGGAGCTTGTGTTACATGATAATCCATTTCATGTGTATTTGATTTCTCAGGAAGCCTGCAAGCGTGGCAACAGCTGGTTGCCACCTCCATGGGCGATTGCTGCTATCATCATTTTGGGTTTTAACGAGATTGTGACACTTTTGAGGTACAATCTTTCTCCGGTTATTAAGTTTTTATCAACTCCTGTCACTTCATCGTCATGA
>VHZZ01006225.1:6375-17572 GCA_009801015.1 Silene noctiflora | reverse complement strand
TAAGATGAATATAAGGCATAATTAAAGACATAAGAAAGATGAACATAAGATTTAGATAAATAAACTTGGAACTTGAATTCAAAATAACTAAGGAAGGATTAAAGAGTACTTTAATTAAAAGGCGTAGATTCGAAAAGCAATAATAATGAAAACTAAACTAAACTAATCTAATGAGTTTTAGAGAGTTTCTAGGGTAAAATAAGGCATAACATAGCATCTGTGTCGAGTTTTGTATTTATAGCATGAAATAAATCTATTAAGGAAAGTCCTCGTAGAAGTGGGATTCTAGGCAATACTCGATCGAGTATTGGCATAATCGATCGAGTATGCTCCTCTCTGGACCATCAACTTTCGACAATTGAATTCCTCTTAATTGCACGCATATACTCGATCGAGTACTGGTGAACTCGATCGAGTATCTCCTCTTCTTGTCACTTCTTCGTGTTATCTTCTCTTCTCTTCATCTAGATTTTCGTGCCATGCTTCGTGTGTTCCTTTATGCCATTCCGCAGTGCTCCATTTTATTCTTTTGCTCCACAAACGCATCAATTCTGCATTAAACACCAAATAGCGGCAGTAACACATTCTAACATAAACGACATATAAAAGACATATTCTAGCACAAAATCTATACAAAAAACGATTCAGGGGAGGCATATTAATATATATAAATGTGACTCATCAATTTCTAATGTCATATAAAGTGACCTCACAAATTTTGAGGAATAACAGATGACATTTCAGGTTGCCTGTGTGCGATAATGAAATGAGAGACGAAAATCGTATACTTGTTAAAAATGGTTAGTTCTATTTAATTGGAGCTGAAAATGAATAATATAACTCCTAAAGCGACCCCAAGCCCGTGGTAGAAACACTAGGAGAAAAAGAAACACGATTTGGAACGGCCTCTCGAACGGCTCAAATTGAAGTGTATATACACGATTTTTGAGATTCTATGGTCCCGAAACAAAAATGTCTGTAAATCACATAGGTGATTTCTAAGGTTAGATAAAATGGCCTCACAAAATTTGAGAATCAACAGAGGACATTTGAGGCTGTCGATGTGCGATAAACCAGTATTGGGAAGAAATTGGAGACTCGTTCAAAATTTTTAGTATTTGTTATTTGGGCCCGAAATCTAATAGTATAACTCCTGAAGCGACCCTTGATACGTGGTAGAAAAACTGGGAGAAAAAAAAAGCATAAGCCGGAACAACTTCTCGAATGGCTCAAATTGAAGTGTGTAATTAAAGTTTATAATACATGATTTTCGGGATTCCAGGGTGTTGGAAAAAAAATGTCTGTAAATGACAAAGACGATGTTTAGGGTCAGTGTAAGAGACCTTAAAAATTTGAGAAAGAACAATAGACATTTGAGGATGCTAGTGTAGCATAAAGGATATACTCGTTAAAAAATGATTTAATACCTGTTACGTCAGGCTGAAATTTAATAGGGGAACTCATTAAGCGACCCCATAAACATGCTAAAAACCCAGGAGAAAAAGAAACACAGCATGGTACGGCCTCCCGAACGGCTCAAAATGGAGTTTAATACACGGTTTTTGAGATTTTAGCGTTCCAGAATAAAAATGTCCTTAATCACACGAACGGTTCTCAGGTAAACCAAAGGGACCTCAATACTTTTGAGGAGTAATTGATGACATTTGAAGCTGTCGGTGTGCGATAAACGAATCTCGAGCGAAAATCGGATGCTCGTTGAAATTGGTTTAATACTTGTTATTTAGTGCTGAAATTGAACATGGTAACTTCTGAAGAGACCTTGGATACGTGTTAGAAAAACCGGGAGACACATAAACACGACCCGGTACGACCTCCCGAACGACTCAAATTAAACTGTATATTGAAGTGTATAATACACGGTTTTCGGCTTCCTAGGGTTCCCTGAACAAAAATATTTGTTAATTGCACATACGGTTTCTAATTTTAGAAATAGCGGCCTCACAAATTTTGAGGAATAAGGAATAACATTTCAGGTTGCCGATGTGCGATAATTAAATGAGATACGGAAATCGTATACTCGTTATAAATATTTTATTACTATTTATTTGGAGTTGAAAATGAATAATCTAACTTCTGAAACGACTCTGGACACGTGGTTGAAAAACAAGAGAAAAAGAAACACGGCCCAGAACGGCCTCTCGAACGGCTCAAATTGAAGTATATAATACAATCACACGGATGATTTCTCGGTTGATACTAAGAGGCCTCACAAAATTTAAGGAACAACATATAATATTTGAGGCTGCCAGTATGCGATAAACCAATCTTGGTCAGAAATCGGAGACTTGTTAAAATTTTTAATACTTCTTATTTGGGGCTAAAATCGTATAGGGTAACTCCGTAAGCAACCCTTGACACATGGGACAAAAAACAGGAGAAAAAAAAGCACGACCCGGTACGACCTCCCTACTGGCTCAAATTGATGTGTATAATTATGTGTATATATACAGTTTTCGAGATTCCAAGTTGAAGCAGAAGCTGATATCAATTCCAAGTCCATAGACCAGTCCATTGGCCTAATCCAGCAAGGGTGTCCGTCACAGGATAATCCACTACAATTCCTGAGCCACGGCTTGAACCAGATGGGCCTAACCTTACTCCACCTAGCCTAAAGGCAGTACAAGCTACAACTTTGTCTAGGAAGGTTCCTTATATTTTGCCTTGATCATCAAGAATTCCTTCAGCAACAGTCACATGTCACATAGTACCTTCTAGCTGTTACTTTGGACTGTAGTTTCCCAAAAGCTGCAATAGAGTTGTTAGTTTGTCCTATTCCTAAGAAGATTCAACAATCTGTATAAATCCTAAAGGTTGTATCATCTATTTTCAGCTTATGAACGAATCAAAGAAAATGGTGCCCTGGAGTTTTACCCTTCCTGTGTTGAGTAAAGGAAATCAGTCACCTTTGTGGGATTGATTCCTTGGTTGACCTATGTGGCAGCAATTTACCTTGTTTTTCTGTGTTTTAGTCTAAAAAATCTCTGTCATTGCATCAATCCTTATTATTTTTCCGAGTTTAAGTCGTTTTCATTGTTCTAGTCCCAAGCTTACATAAAAAAGGCAACAACTTTACATTGCCAAAGTAAACTGCTTTTACTTATTTACCAATTTTAGAATTGCTGAGTTAATTTGAGCATATTTATGCTCCAAATTGGTAATCAGAGCTTAGGTTAAAATTTGCCCTATAAATACACCGCCTTTATTTCATTCTATCACACACAAAAAATCGCAAAAATTCACAAAATGGAAAATGAGAGGCTAGATCTGTTAGAAGCAACAGTTAGGATATTGGTGGGCAGCATGGAGACCATGTCCTCTGCTGTAAACAGGATAGTCCAGAACCGAGGGAATGGGGATAGCTCAGATTCAGATGGCATAGGAAACATGACACCAAGAATGGGTAAGTATGATAACTCTATTAAATTAGATTTTTCTGAATTTAATGGTAGTCTTAACTCAAAAGATTTCCTAGACTGGCTCAGATCTTTGGAAAGAACTTTTGAATTTAAGGGCTATAATGATTCAAAGATGTTTAAGGTAGCCATTCTTAAAGTAAAGGGATATGCTTCATTATGGTATGAGAATATGAAAAACCAGAGATTAAAGGAGGGAAATGAGCCTATTAAATCTTGGGATAAGTTGAAAAAAAAGATGAAATTTAAGTTTGTCACTACTGATTACACACAAGATTTGTTTTTGAAACTCACCCATCTCAGGCAGGATGAAGGTTCTGTAGAGTCTTATTTAAGATAATTTGAACAATTGACACTATAGTGCGAGTTACATGAGAAGCCTGAACAAAAAATGGCTAGGTTTCCAAAATTGCTGCCAAAATTAGACTACAGCCTTTGTGGTCATTTGATGAGGTAGTAAGAGTGTCATTAAAACTAGAGAAGATGGGAAAAGGCAAAATCAGTACCCTAAAAACTCTATCTAATCCCCCAAGCTCTAAACTTTTTACACCTATAAAATTTGACATCCCTGCTAAAGATGTTAAGGGCAAATCCACCATGGTAAAGCCCCCTCCTGGTGATCTAAAGAGAAGGTGCTACCAATGCCAAGGCTATGGTCACTTTAGTAGGGAGTGCCCTACAAAGAGAACCCTCTCTGCATTTGAGGTCAAACTTATGGAAGACAGTGGAGAAGTTGAAGTAGAGGGCCCCTTTGATGAGTATCCTGAAGATGAGAAAAGCGACAGTCATCCAAAGAGTTGTTCTTAGCTCCTGATGAGGGACCAACATTGTTTCTCAGAAGGGTCATGCACACTTAGGCCTGGAGAGAAGGCCAGAGACAAGAGATCTTCTAATCCAGATGCACTGTAAAGGGGAAGGTCTGGCACCTGATTATTGATGGGTGCGGTTGTGCTAATGTTGCTTCAACCACACTAATAGAAAAACTAAAACTGCCAGTTGAAGAGCACAAGAAACCATATAAGATAAGGTGGCTAAGTAAAGGCACTGAGCTAGCTGTGACAAAACAAGCCACTATACCATTCTCTATTGGCCAAGCCTATCATGATGAGGTCACTTGTGACATTATACCCATGGATGCTTGCCACCTTCTTTTGGGAAGGCCTTGGGAATTTGATAGATAGATCACACATGATGGCTATAATAGCACCTATTCCTTCACCAAGGACAACAAGAGGCACACTGACTCCTCTAAACCCACCTCTGAATCCAAAAAAATGTGGTGGCCCAAGTGCACCCAGCACTGGTGGGATGTTACTAATTAAGGAACCTGAAGTTGAGAAAGAGTTGAGTTTGGACAACTTCTTCTTTATTGTAATTCCTAAAGAAGTCAAGATCCACTCAGTGGTGCCTCAACCTGAACCAGTAAAGAAACTTCTGAAGGAATTTGAGGATGTCTTTCCTGCTAAGTTTCCCCCGGCTACCCCCTATGAAGGGAGTGGAACACCAAACTTATCTAATCCCAGGAGCTACCCTCCCCAACAAACCAACTTACAGAAGTGACCCCCTCACAACCAAAGAATTACAGGATCAAATATCTGAACTAATAAGTAATGGTTATGTCCGGGAATCCATGAGTCCTTGTGCTGTCCCAGCACTATTAGTTCCAAAAAAAGGATGACACATGGAGAATGTGCATTGATAGCAGGGCCATCAAAAATATAACATTCAAGTACATGTTCCCTATTCCCAGACTGGATGACTTGTTAGATGAGATTAGTGGAGCCAATACCTTCTCCAAAATTGACCTAAGGTAGAGCTACCACCAAGTGAGAATTAGGGAAGGTGATGAATGGAAAACTGTTTGCAAACCCAAGCTAGGGCTTTATGAGAGGCTTGTGATGCCTTTTGGGCTGTCTAATGCACCAAGCACCTTTATGAGGCTCATGATTGAAGTCCTTAGACCTTTTATTACGCTGTCAACAATGGTGTACTTTGATGACATATTGGTATATAGTTCCAGTACTTTAGAGCATCTGAGGTATCCCAGAGAGATTTTCACCAAACTAAGGAGACATAAATTGTTTGGCAAACTTGAGAAGTGATCCTTTATGGTACCAGAAGTCTCCTTCTTAGGATCCATTGCGTATGGCCAAGGCATCTCAGTGGACCAGGATAAGGTGGCAGCCATAAAATCCTGGCCTACTCCAACAAACATCACTAAAACTAGGGATTTCCATGGGTTGGCCTCCTTTTACAGGAGATTCATTAAAAAATTTAGTGTAATAGATGACCCCATCACTGAATGCATGAAAAATGGGGGATTCAAGTGGAATCTAGCAGCTCAGTTGGCCTTTGAGAAAATGAAAAACAGGATCTGTTCAGCACCCATCTTGGCCTTACCAGATTTTGATAAGCTGCTTCAGATAGAACGTGATGAAAATAGAGTGGGCATAGGGGCAGTGATAATTCAGGAGAAGAAACCACTAGCCTTTTTTTAGTGAGAGGCTGAATGGAGCTAAACTAAACTACTCCACCTATGACAAGGAATTTTGTGCCATAATTAGAACACTGCACCATTGGAGCCATTATCTGAAACCCAAGCCCTTTGTACTGAATTTTGACCATGAAGCTCTGAGATTCATAAACTCAACCCAAGGCATGTAAAATGGGTAGAATTTCTATAATATTTCTCCTTTGCAAGGAAATATAAGGAAGGCAAGCACAATGTAGTGACAGATGCTCTTTCTAGGAGGGGCCATGTCTTATCCCTCCTAAAAGGAAGGGTACTTGGCTTTGAGATGCTCAAAAAATTGTACCGGGAAGATCTTGAGTTTACTGTGGATTTTGGCAATTGCAAAGATGGAAAAACCAGCAAATACAGCTTACAGCAAGGGTTCTTGTTTAAGGGAAACAAACTATGCATTCCAGGTGGCCCAACCAGAGACTTGCTTATAAGGGAAGTGCATTCTATTGTCGGGAAGACCATACAGATCCAGTATAGTCTCCTTTTCACTCCACAAGGATCAGATCAAACAACCGGGAATTCTCTTTCTTTCAAACAAAGTTTTTATAACTTATCAATGACTAATGATCAAGTASAAAATAAAATTTTGGATCCTTATATTCAAAAATCTACTAAAAAAGAACATAGGAGTCCGAATTATTCAGAACTTAATGAGATGGGTCATTGTAATCACATATATTCTGCAAAAAACTCCGATTTATTTGCAAAGAGACGAAAAAATAGATTAATCATTCCATTTAAATTTCAATTTAGCTGACCATTTAGGGATCAAAAAGACCCTGGAAATCCTACAAGACTAGTTCTACTGGCCCAAGATGCTGTCAGATGTTCAGGCTGTCATCTAAAGATGTGGACACTGTCAGAGATCTAAGAGTCGGTTCAAGGCAGGATTCTACACACCACTTCTTGTTCCAGCACAACCTTGGGATGATGTTAGTCTGAATTTCATTGTTGCCTTACCTAGGACACAACGAAGCAAGGACTCAATTATGGTAGTGGTGGATAGGTTCAGCAAAATGGCCTATTTTATACCCCTCAAAAACACAGAGAATGCTCTTGGGGTGGCAGATCTTTACTTCAGGGAAATTGTAAGACTAGATGGAGTTCCCAAGTCCATGGTCTCTGATAGAGATGTGAAGTCCTCAGTTATTTTTGGAAAGCCCTTTGGAAAATGTTGAGGACCAGGTCTTGTTTAGCATAGCCTATCATCCTCAAACAAATGGGAAGACTGAAGTTACCAACAAAACTCTGACTCAAATCTTGAGGAGTATTGTGAGTAAATCCTTAAAGGATTGGGATCTAAAACTAGCCCAAGCTGAATTTGCCTATAATAGGGCTCCTCCTGCTACCACTGGCCTATCACCCTTTGAGGTAGTCTATGGCATTAAACCATACAGGCCTTTGAACCTTGCCAACATACCCGCTGAGGAATTCAACTTTGATGCTAAAGGTAGAATGGAGGCTATCAGAAAATTGCATAAGTCAGTGCAATAATAGATCCACAAAACAAATAAGAGGTATCAGAAGAGGGCAATGCAGGGTCAGGCCAAGGAAACCCTTTCAAGTTGGTGACTTGGTGTGGTTACATCTCATAAGGGAAAGGTTTCCTGCCAAAAGAAAGAACAAACCGATGGCTAGAGCAGAAGGTCCATTCAAGATTGGTCAAAAAATTTGGGGACAATGCTTATAAACTAATATTGCCTAGAAATGATGATGTTAAAGGGACCTTAAACAATGGGTATTTGTCACCATACTATGGGGATGAGATCACTACAGGGGCAGGGTTCAATAATGAAGAAAACTTTCAAGGAGAAAGGGATGAAGCCAGAGCTGAATTAATTCCATGTCCACAGACCATTCCATTGGCCTAATCTAGCAAGGGTGTCTGTCACAGGATAATCCACTGCAATTCCTGAGCCATGGCTCGAACCAGATGGGCCTAACCTTACTCTACCTAGCCTAAAGGCAGTACAAGCTACAACTTTGTCTAGGAAGGTTTCTTATAATTACGCCTTGATCATCAAGAATTCCCTCAGCAACAGTCACATGTCACATAGTACCTTCTAGATGTTACTTTGGACTGTAGTTTCCCAAAAAGCTGTAATAGAGTTTTTAGTCTGTCCTATTCCTAAGAAGGTGCAACAGTATGCATAAATCCTAAAGGTTGTATCATCTATTTTCAGCTCATGAATGAATAAAAAAAAATTACTGCCCTGCAGTTTTACTCTTCCTGTGTGGAGTAAAGGAAATCAATCACCTTTGTGGAATTCATTCCTTGGCTAACCTGTGTGGCAACTATTTACCTTGTTTTTCTGTGTTTTAGTCTACAAAATCTCTGTCATTGCATCAGTCCTTATTATTTTTCCGAGTTTAAGTCGTTTTCATTGCTCTAGTCCCAAGCTTACATAAAAGAAGGCAACAACTTTACACTGCCAAAGTAAACTGCTTTTACTTATTTACCAATTTCAGAATTGCTGATTTAATTTGAGCATATTTATTCTCCACAGATCGGAACAAAAATGTCTTCAAATCACAAGGATGGTTTGTCGGGTCAGTGTAAGAGACCTCACCAATTTGAGAAAGAACAGTGGACATTTGAGGCTGCCAGTGTGCGATAAACAAGTCTCGGGCGGAAATGAGATACAACCACCATTTTTATATGATGTACTCATTTCCATTTGGCTCAACAACCAAGAAGAGAATATTAGTTGCACCTTGTGTGTTTAATTAGCAAATAAATTAGATGTGTTAAGAGATGTGGTAAGACTTAACCTTCCCACCAATTTCCATAGGATACCCGATTATTTACAAAAATGGGGGATAAAACTCCAAATTTACCACCAAATAACATAACATCAAAGCAATTAGCCTAAAAGTACTCAATAGGTTTACATAACCTTACATCCATTAGATTTTTCACTAAACAAAACAAATTACACCTTCAAATAAAATCCCTACTTAGAATATTACAACCGTTACATTTGTTTCTTCAATAAAATTTCACAAAATCCAACCGTTTATAGAATGAAATAACCAAATCTCACTGATGATGAGAGGCATAGGGTTGTGTGCATGTTGTTTGAGAGCTGCAAAAACGAGAAACTAGCACATAAGAAGATGAATGAAGTGGCAAACATGTTTAATGTCACAAGAAAATGTAATTTCAACATATAGACAACAGCTGAAAAACAAAGGCAAGAGCTTGTGGTTATCAATGTTAGGAGTAAAATAAGAGAAAAGAAAGGGAAAAAAAGGATACCTTGTCCAGTAAAGTCTATAATGTCGCTTGATGTATCAAAGAGAACAACATTGAAGAGGTTGGGCAAGAAAATAGGGCATGCACCATCTACCTGCCATAGAAGGGTGAAACAAGGTCTTATTAAGTCTCACAAAAATTCAATACATCCGGCTTTGAGACAAGACCACAAGTACATTAGGTTACATTTTGTAATGGCTAAATTAGTCTTTGATAAGCTGTTTAGGTGTGTCATGTTCAAGGACATGAGCCATATTATTCACATAGATGAAAAGTGATTTTATATGACAAATCCAAAATGCAGATACTACATTGGCAGCAATGAAGCACTTCCACATAGAAGTTGTAAGAGCAAAAGATACATTACAAAAATAATGGTCTTGACTGTTGTTTCAAGGCCAACATACAAAGACAATAGTGAAGTTATATTTGATGAAAAAATTGGTATATGGCCATTTACTTACCAAGAACCAGCCAAGAGGAAAAACAAGAATAAAGTTGTTAGTACAATAGTCACAACACCAGTTTAATTAATCCATCAAAAAGAAAGTCACAAAAGAAGTATTCATCAACTTAGTGATACCGGCCATAAAGCAGAAATGGCCAGAATCTGCATCAAAGGACATAAGAATTCAACAAGATAATGTTAAGCCTCATATAAATGGGAAAGATGAAAATTTCAAGGAGGTAGCCACATCAAATGGATTTAATATCAAGTTAACACAACAACCAGCCAACTCTCCTGATTTAAATATCTTAGATTTAGGTTTCTTTAGGTCAATACAATCTTTAGAAGATGAAAATCCAGCCATGACCGTTGAAGAGTTAGTGAATAATGTAACAGAAGCATATGAATCAGAAACAGCTGAAACACTAAACAATGTGTGGCTAAGTGTAACACCCCAATTATCCGGCCAAGACAATTGAAGGGTTACCAACTCGCCCGAGGTAGTGATTCCAAAACTTCAATCAAAGAACATTTTATTAAAATCAATGTTTAATGATTTACACAAAAAAAATATACAATAATGAAATACAACTCGACTAGGTCTAAATCATCTACCTAGTAAATATATACTCGACTCCAAGTCCGTGGTGCGGCCTAAATCCCGATCATGCTATATATAAACCTGTAAATAAAATGCTCCCCATATAATCAGAAATATCATATGGATCGACACAGGCCACCCCAAAAATAGGTGACAATTTACACATAACCACACACGGTCAGTTTCAATAATACAATTAATCACGTAAGACAATAGACATGAATATGAAATGCAATTGCGAATGCACAAACACAAGTCTCCACTCATCACCACTCCACAACCAACACACCGGTACCAGGGACATACCCATGGTACTCACAAACCAGTGATGGCACCGCAACACCGCCCACTAAAATAGCCGGACCACGGCCCATAAAAAGGTACTCCGGACACACCGGTGGTACCGGGCCCGAGAGCAACTCGGATCCCCTGCCATACGACGTGTCTAAACCACGCGTGTCCCTCCATAACTCAAGCCATTAATGTGAACATACATACCTCTTGGAGTGGGAAACTCCAAGAGGTGACCCAAGCATAAGACTGTCTCCCAACCGCCTTACGTCTGCATAAGAACAAGTATCACCGCCACATCTCCGCCAACCCCCTCCAGAATCACATATAACACAATATGCAATATAATATGCCAACACATCTTTTCACATGTGCAATAATCATCAATATACCTCTTTCTCATGTGAAATGGATCTCAGTTAAGCCAAGTACTCATGTGAACCAAAAATCAAGTGATACTTCAAGACATATTCCCAATTAACATGTTATAATGCAATTCCCTCCATTACCACCATCTACTAAAACACAATCATCCAATCACATGTTATAATGCCCATCCGATACTATCATGAAACCAACATTAACCATCCATTATCATGCCACCATGAAATATTGACACTAATATGAGACTAACAACATTTAC
>VHZZ01006224.1:58813-77089 GCA_009801015.1 Silene noctiflora | reverse complement strand
TGTCTTTCTTTGCATGCATGTTACATAGATCTAAAGTACTAAATTAAAGGTAATTTGGTAATCTAATTGGAGAGTCTAATTAGAGGTCTATGGACCAAAAATATCATCTTCGAATCTCTGGCTGTATAAGAATAATTTACATGGTTAACAATGAGGAAGGAGTCACTGTATACCTGCGGCTCTCTGACTTTTAATTCAAGTGACATCTCAAACCTAGTACGAGTGCTTTATATTCCCCCTTATTGATTGTTGCTTTGAACTCGTATCTGACTGCCTGAACCATCGGGTCTCCTTGAGGAGACCTAAGCACTAGGCCCACTCCTACCCCCCTTTGATTGGAGGCTCCATCTATGTGCAGTGTCCAGACTTCACCTTCCCTGATTTCCTTTAGGCTTAAGATTTCTTTTTTGCTTGTACCTGGATGTCACGGCTGAAGTATGACACGAAGTCTGCCAGTGCCTGCGACTTGACTGTTGGCCGAGGTTCATACCGGATGTCGTACCCACTGAGGTGTAGTGACCACTTTGACATGCGGCCTGACAGCTCCGGTTTCCTCATTACAGACTTTAGTGGGTAGTTAGTCATGACATGTATAGTGTGTGACTCAAAATAAGGGAGTAGCTTATAAGAGGCAGTAACGAGAGCTAACACCAGTTATTCAAGAGACGTGTACCTAGTTTCAGCAGACAGAAGATATTTACTTACGTAGTAGACTGGCTGCTGGATCTTATCCCGCTCTCACTGTTGTCGCCATGACGGATAGATATAGGTACAAGGCCTCACCTAGTTTTGGTTTTGCTAACAGCGGGGGTGAGCTGAGGTAATGCTTGAGCTCTCTAAAGACTGTTTCATGTTCTGCTGTTGTAATACTCCATAATTTATAATTATATATTTGATATTGTTTACGAATTATTTTATAAGACGGAATAATAAAATAACAATGATAATAATAATAAATAAATAATACATGTATTATATACTCCCACCTACCATCCTACACCTCACCTTATCCTTTCACCACATCACAAATCCACCACACAAATGAGAAGAGAGGAAGAGAGAAAATAGAGAAGAGGGAGATTAGAAGAAGGGAGCGTTTTGTCCCTCCGTCTCAAGATCATGAGGTAAGACCGTCTTATACTAGCTTATATATTAATTAAATTATGTCGTTGACCTGCCTCGACCTTGACCCACCTTGGACCGTCATTGACCATCCCTTTGACCACCGTTGATCACCCAAACTCGTGTTTGACCGAGTATAAATGGTGGTTTTGTTGTTGTTCTGAAACCGTCTTAAGCTATGTTTTTAACCACCTTCCATGGCCTGACTTGGGCTGACTTTGGTTGGGTCTTGTCGAGGGTGGGGAGTAGAGTTGAGCGGTGGTCGTGGGTGGTGGTTTGGGTGGCGTTTGGTGGTAGAAAATCGAGTCTTAAGGAGGGTGTACGGGTTGTTGAGTGTTGGTGTCAGTTATGGTGGTGTGGTCGTCGTCTATTGATGTGTCTAAATTATATACGATTTATCCCTCTAATTTAGCTCGGTTTTACTTGTTCATTGCACTATTATTAGTGTTTTATTGAGATAATCTCGTGTTCTAGGTATTTTGCTTGTTTTTAGTATATTTTGTAGGAAATGTAGCTTTCGGTAGCTATTTCCCATCAAATGTGCAAATATCGAGTTCACGAAGCTAAGTGGAAATTGGATTGGATCATGCAAGCAAAACATCTTGGATTGATGACCAAATGATGGAAGTATGGACCAAAATGCAAAGTTAATATTCATCAAATGGCAAATGAAAACAAATGAGAAAGAAGCCCAAAGAATGAAGTCCAAATAATTGATGTAGTTGTGTGCTTAAGATTCCACATTTTGCAATAAGTCGGGTGATTAAAGGGCACTTAAAAGGCGTGGCATTGGATTCCCCGAGCATTTAATCAAGAATTGAAGGCCATAAATCGGAATTCACACATCCCTAATCGGGGTGGCCTGTCCCCATCGGAGTGACCCTTCTCATGCTATTTACGTTTCACCCCTTAGTTACTATAAAAGGGGTGCTAATCCCGACCTTGTGAGGCATCATTTTTACACTCTACGCATTTTATTATCTCATTCTCTTAATCTTTCTCTTAGTTTTCTCCTTAGTTTTCAGAAATTAGTTTACATTTAAATTTTATAATCACAAAACAATCCTTTAGTTACATTTACAATTTCAATACAAGTTCTTTAGTTTTACATTGTTCTTCATTCTCAAGTTGCAATCTCATTTTGGATAATCATTTCATTCTAGTATTTACATTATCATTTCCTTTGTTAGTTTCATTTGTTATCATATTTTACATTTGTTATTTAGTTAATAGTTATTTACATTTCATTTTATATTAATCTACCTTATGTTATTGTTATACTATTTACAATTTAGTGGTTATCAAAGCATTTTCATTTACATTTTCATTAGCATTTCATTATTAGTCTCCGATCTTGTTTATGATATTTAGTTTAGCTTATAATTACCTTTCCTATTTCCCTTTTAGTTATTATATTCTTATCATCATGTTTATGCAAAGTATTTCATTCTTAGGTAGTTCTACTTTCATTATGAGTGAGTAGTTACCTTTTGTCTAGGGATTAGGGGAGCCATGCATTAGTTGTTGTTTAATCTTGTTATGTTAGAATGTTATAATATTGCATATTTGTTTCTACACATGTTTGCATTGTATTTGTTAATCTTAGATTATTGATCACAATCTTTGGTTAAATGTGTTAATTCATTCTATAAGACGAGAGGCACGGATTTGAATTAGACTAAGCATTGTGTAGTAGACCGATATAGCCATAACGAGAGCTCGTTAGAACCCGTTCTATGGTCGACTATAATATCGAGATGTGGTTGTCATTAGACCTAAACATTTATCTTCATTATACATTTCTAGTTTAACATGAATCTTATTTCTATGCATGTGTGACCCAACACCCCTAGACTCCTTTAATTATTATTGTTAAATTTACATCATTTTATTTACGTTGCATTCACCCGAACTCAAACAAAAAAAATTAAACCGATCTTGATAGAAACCTGACCATAGCATTTCGTAAAGTAACTCCCGTTTCTCTGTGGTTCGACCTCTACCTTACTACATTCATTTGTTAGCCAAGTCTAGGATAATTTATCTTTGCTAGGTGTGCGACCGCCTAGTCAAATTTTGGCGTCGTTGCCGGGGAGACGGTTTCGTTGCATTTTGATTTGTTGGTTTCTATCTTATTTTTATTTGTCTTGAGGAACACTTGTTCCTTGGGACCATTCTCCGGGTTTCCTTGTAGTTTTAGTGCCTATTTTTGTAGGTAATGAAGATACACCTTGGCCTTTCATAATGATAAACGGATTCGTCCCACAACTCAAAGATGAGCCTTTTCATGACTATCTTGACCGGTTCTACTACTTTCGCAATAGTCTTATCTCCCTTAGATACATCCTTCACGGGTATTACTTAGATCATCTTGTGCTTGATGGCATGGATTTTGAGACTCGTGAATTGGCTGTAAACTTGAGTAATGGGAGTGTCTTCTACATGAACGGGGTGGAACTTTGGAATTTCTTGAATTTCATGGCTTCCGAATGTCGTGAGTTAGCACGCTAATTCTATTTATGGCGCATGAAAGAGGAGCTCAAAGTGCTTCAAGCCCATTTGGAACAACTTTCTCAAAAGGAAGTGAGGCAATGTGAGCTTATTACCTCTCCTTATGTTCTACCGCCCTCCCACGGTGAGTCTTTTTCCCCTAATGATTTTGAATTATTGGATGACGATGATGATGGTCCGACTTTCTCTATTGAAATTCCCCTTAGTATCATTCCAATTGAAAATTAGAGACTCATGTTGAAGAAAATGGCATTGTAGTAAATGACACACTCACCATGGATGTTGTTGGGCCCGTTTGTAATGAAAAAGATGAGGTTTCGCCCAAGTCATTTGAACCCTTCGAGAATCCTTTCGTGGAAGATGTAGTTGGCCCATTTTAGGTCGATAGAGAACTTAGTGATGCACACATAGAAGTTAAGTGGGATGAACCCCCCATTTTTGATAAGTCCTACCACCTTGAGTTTTCATACCACCAATTTGAGACCATTTATGATGATAATTTGAGCACTAACAGTTTGTTTCATGGTCTTAAGCTTGTTGCTCCATCTCTTGCTGATGAGTGGAGTAGTACGGTGGTTCTCTTTGAAGTATCTCATGCGCATCTTAATAAGATATATCATTTCTTACCTTTGATCTTTCATGCTTTTATCTTATCAATTGCTTGCATTTGCTTTTGTATTACTCATGCGCAGGTATATGATAGACTCCTAAGGTCTTTGACATACTTTTTAAAGATGAGGTGTCCATGACATTCAAGGAGAAGAAAGTCTAGCAAGACTTTAACTTGCGCTTCTCGGGAGGCAACCCGTGTATTTGTTTTTAATTTTTGAACAATTTACTGTTTTCGTAGTGTTAGAAATAATTTCTAGATTAGTTGGCATTTTGATTTATAGATATTTGAAGATGAGAAGGAGCCATATGACGGATTAGCACGCAACCCCATGCTGCAACCCCGCCGAGGGTCGTAATTTTTAGTTTCCAAGACGGAAATTTGGGATATGAAGCAAAGAAGTCAAAACATGGAGAGTTGGTCAACCCCGATCGGGGTGGGTTGTCCCCGATCGGGGACGTGGTTTTGTGATTTGTCGTCTTTTATTAGACACAAAAATATACAAACAACATATTTGCTTCACTCAACCTCCACGACGGTATATTTCGAACCTTTCTTCTCTCATTTTCTTCATTTTCTTACCTAAAATGACACTCAAATCCTCAATAAGCACCTAGTGACAAGCCGCGCTTTAGCTTTTGGCCCTTTTCTTGATGGTGATGCTATTGGAGGATCCTCCTTATATATACTAGCTTGGGGGAGGCTAGCTAGTTTAGTAAGTTGTTTTTTATTTGCATTTTAGTTTAATTTTTCCCGCTTCCCATTAGATATAATCTCTTGTCTTATGTGCTTTGAGCCATTTTCATGTTCTGTTTAGATGCTTTAATTATAGCACATTGAGGACAATGTCATGTTTAGCTTGGGGGGGGGGGGGGGGGGGGGGGGATTGCATTTGCATGCTAGTTTAGTTTTGCATTTTAGAAAAATTTCTGAAAATGTTTGAGAAGTTTTGTGTTTTATGTTCCATTTGCCTTGTTTTGCCTACACTTTTTATCATGATCCATGATTTTACCCTCTTGTATGTCCCAATATTTGCTTGATAGCTAATGATTCGTTTATATTGTGGATAATTGCATTCATGGGGATGTCTTGACATAGTAGGTGAATGATGAATTTTGAACCGAATAAGCTTGACCTTGACTTTTGGGAAGCCACAATATGATAAGGTAGAGCCTCCTTAGACCATTACATTCATATATGGTCTCACTTAGGTGAGTGTAGGTCTCCTTATGGTTTGTGTCATATCAATTACGCACAAGTATGGTTTTGTTTCATCTTTTTAGGCATTATTTTCATAATATGCTATGCATTGGAAGCCATTCACATTAACTATGTTGCCCATTTCTAGCCCCTTCTTACACATGTTTATAATTTGCCTAGCTACATTCTATACTTTCCTACCTTGTTAAGCTAGTAGCTTTGTCATTGGTGTTAGGGTGCTCATATGGGATATGCTCTAAGTTGTGTCATTATGAACTTGGTATGCCGGAGTTGTTATTTTCCGGAATTTGATTATGAAAGAAAATTAATTGGAAAGAAAATTGAAAAAAAAATTTAAAAAAAAATTAAAAAAAAAAAAAAAAGATGAAAGAAAAATGAGAAAAAAAAAAAGCATGAATTGGAAAAGAAGAGGTTTGAATTAAGAAGTTCTTATGTTATTATCAAAACGTTTTGGAGAATACTCTTATGAATTGTCTTGGGGGAGGTCATTATGTTGTTGTTTTTTACCTCCAACATTGGGTTTAATTTGGGATTGAGCATCCTTTCATTTGATTTTTGCTAGCTTGACTTAGCTCCACATAGCATAATTCATTTGTTCCCCCTTTTCACCCATTACATATTGCATGCTTCTTACCCATTTGGCTTCTTTCCCATGCTTGCATTTGATTGTTTTGGCTTATGATTTGAATTGACTACCATATTAGATTGCGGGCACACTCTCATGAGATGAGGATAGGTGAGTGCTACTCATACATAAATATCCTTTTACATATATTTGAGCATGAGTGAACTGTGAGAGTCTGAAAGTCATAAGATCATGCAAGAGTTTAAAGGTTCATTTGAAGTCTTTTACTTTGCGTCGTCGTGTAAATATCAACCATGTATATGCATTATCCTTTGCCCAAGTTCACTCGGGTTTTGAATCATTATGCTTGTTAGCTTATTCGGGATTATGCATTTGTTGGGGTTATCCTAGTTTTTTATGCTTGCTTGAGGACAAGCAAGGGTTTAGCTTGGGGGAGTTTGATGTGTCTAAATTATATACGATTTATGCCCCTAATTTAGCTCGGTTTTCCTATGCCGATTGCTAGGCCCACCGTGGGCAGGGGAGGCCGGGGTGGTGGCGGATTTCGGCCGGTGGTAACAGGTGGTGGCCAGCTTAGTGTGTGCGTGTGTCGTTGCGCGTTGTATTGTGGTTGTGTCATGTGTTGTTGTTTGTTGTTGTTGCTGCCGAATGTGGGGGGGCCGCTGGCCGTGGTCCACCGTGGCTGCGGTGGTGGCCCACGGTGGCGGCAATAGGTGGTGGAGGGTTGAGGATTAACCGAGTATTGGAACGGGTTTTGTGTAGCGTGTTTAAGACGGGTTTTAATTATTGTATAATGGGTACGAGTAAGGATTTGAATTTAATTATATTTAATTATATAATCATATATAATTTAATTAGATTAGTCAGTTATTATATTTAATTATCGTAATTAGGTGCCGATTTTGTGGAGGAGCGCATTTGTATTCGTTTGCTTGTTTATTTGACGGGATTGCTAAAAGGTAGTTTAATCCTACTCGGTTTCAATATTTTTGGATGGTTATGTGATTCGTCATTGAGTGTAATTGCATTATAACATGTTTATCGTAAATTCATATGTTATTAGAAATGCATTATTGTAACATGATGTTGGTATTAATGAGGAATTGATATCCATATCGTAATTGGGACCGTGTATCGTGATGAGTCAGTAATTGGCATATTGTGTGATACCTTGCATTTATTATGTTTATCATGCATATTGGAGGACATGACGGTTGTGGTTGGTTACTTATTGTTGAGGAGATGTGAGGCGGTTGGGAGACTGTCTCACGCTCGGGTTGCCTCTCGGAGCTTCCCACTCCGACGGGGACGTGCATATTAATGAGTTGAGTTACGGAGAGACATGTGAGGTTGAGTCACGTCGTCTGATAGGGATCTGAGTCACTCTCGGGCCCGGTACCACCGTTGTGTCCGGGGTAACTTTTTACGGGCTGCGGACCGGCTGTTTTGGTGGGTGGTGTTGCGGTGCCATCACCGGGTTGTGGGTACGTCTGGGTGTGTCCCGGTACCGGAGTRGTGTTGGTGGAACTAAGTCTCATTCATATATTTGTCATGTTGCATAATCATATTTCGTATGTCGTGTCTTATATTATTTATTGAAACTGACGTGATGTATGTCTGTGTAATTGGTCACCTATTTTCGGGGTGGCCTGTGTCGATCCATATGATATTTCCGATCATATGGGGAGCAGGTTGTGTAATACCCCGTATTTTTAGTCATGGTCAACGCAAGTCAAACTACGTGTTTATAAACGTATTTCAAAATGAATTGTTTTATGAAGTTATTTTTATATAAACTATTGTTATTTCATAAATCACATTTTATAATTATTTCGTAAAATGATATTTCTTTTATATTTCTTGATTTATAATACTTTAATTATAATTAATTCTATTTCTTATTTTATAATTATTTCTTATTTCATATTTATATTTCCTTATGATAATAGTAATAAAAATAATAATAATTCCTAATTATTTATAGTGGACCGAATTTCTAATAATACTAATAATATTTTATAATTTAGTAAATTTTATAATTTAGTAATATTAATATTTATAGTAATATTTATTCCTAAAGTTTATAGAAATCTTATTTCTTCCCAAATTCCTTCCTTTTGACCTACTATATAAACCACGTGTTATAACCTATTCTAATCACAATTCAAGACAAGCCTTAAGAGGATTTTTTCAGATTTTACCAAGTTCTCTATTTTGCCTCAAACAAGTAAGTTTATAAAACCGTCTTTAAATCGTTTATTATATCGTTTTAATACATCGACTTAAATCATTTGCTTATTCGACCTTGCTTGACCCTAGACCGTAGTTATGGACCTAGGCTAAACTATGGACCACCATGACCTAACCTGACCTAGCTAGGGCTACCGTCGACCGCCATAGGGGTTGTTAATTGGGTGAGTTTGGTGGTGGTGTCGGGTAGATGCCGCGTAATTGAAGCAGGAAATTGACCCCTTTAGCATGACCATATTGACCTGGTTTAGGGTTAGTTGGTCGTGGGTGGTGGAGTGGACCATGGTGGTAGGGTCAGGTGAGTTGAGGATGGTGGCTAGTGGTTGTGGTGGCCGAAATTACGCAAAATAAGAGAAGGGAGACCGAGTTGTGATATCGTCTTAAGACGATGGTGGTGGGTCGTGTAGTGGCGACGAGGGGAAGGTGACACCGTGCCTGGAACCACATTGAGTCAGTGGTGACAATGGTAGTGGCAAGAGGTGGTGTGGGGTTGTGTAGTGGTGGTGGTTGTGTGGTTTGTGAGGGAGGTGTGAGTGTTTGTGTGTGTGTCGAGTTGGGGCGAGTATTGAGGGTGGCTGCGAAGAGTCGATGGAGGGACTGGTAGTTGGCTCGGCAAGGCGTGGTAGTGGGTGGTTGACAACGGTGTGGCAGGGGTGGTTGGCTAGTGTAGAGAGTGTGTGTCGGGTTGTTTGACCGTGGGGTAAGGGAGTTTTTGTTTGGTTTCGTGTTTTGTTTTATGACAAGTTTTATTCGATAATTTACGTAACTCTAATTAATAACATAGTTTTATGTAGGACGATTTTTGTGGTTATAATTAATTATTTATTTGTTTGGTTTAATGGACGGGTTTAGTTAATAAATTGCGTATGATAATAATAATGTATCGTAAATAATAAATATAACTATTTATCGTTGATGATCGATTAGTTAGTAATTGTCCTTATTACTTGTTTAAGGTGACGGGTTTTTTTGACGGATATTCTTCATTACTTTGCTCGGATTTGCTATTTGGAGCATTTGCTAAAAGGTAGGATAATCTACTCAGCTGGATGGTTTAATGTGCTATATTTGTTATGTGAACGTTATTATTGGATGCATTTAATGCTTGATTATTGTGATGCATATTATGTTGCATGGTTACGATATTGAATTATGAAAGGTTATGGTGAGGATGATGATTATTGTAATGACTTGGCTCAGTCCCTGGTTGATTCGTGAGTGAATGATGAATATTGTAATGCCCCAGGCTCAATCATTGGGTGATTTGTGAGTGATTGATTGAGTGGCCTCAGGCTCATGACTTGGAGGAATTTGTGAGGATTGGCTCAATGGTTTAGTATGGACAATTGGCATTGTTTGTGAATTATTGGTTGTTTATCTACTGTTTATTCTATCCTACTCAACCTTTGGTTGACAGTGTATTCTGTAAACACCTGTGATGAACCATTATTGGGGAGCAGATTTTGATAGGTTTTCAAGTTAGCTGTTTTGGGAGCTCATGGGAATGCATGAGGATGCTTGGCTATGTCTACCTAGTTGTCTAGTTCACTTAGTTCAGACTTTCACTATTTAATTTACGTACTTTATTTATTTCTGCTGCAAGAGAATTGTAAATCTTTACTTCAGTTTTAGTTGGTTAGGTTGTAATAAGGCTTTTAAGTAAAGTTTAAATTTTATATACTTTGTATTGCTATACTTTGTTATACACTACCTCAGGACACTGAGATGGTAGCACTCATATTTTCTTAGGAGGCCTAGCTAAAGGTTCCTGAATAAATAGGGGTTTTACAAAGTGGTATCAGAGCGAACGATCCTTAGGCGCTAACCAATGAATGTAATGAATTTAGGATGTGTCTAAATAAAATAAACCCCCAGATAGAAAATGTTAGGAGCCCCTCTTAGTGAGGTTAAGAAGCGCGCCTTAATTCGTACCTTGGCCCTCTCAGTTTTGAACTGGGAAAACCCTAGGAAGGGATAAAAGAGAGGTGAAGATTCAAAAGGAATTAGACTTGGTACGAATCTGTGAATGCTTGTAATTAGAAACTTTATTCTAACCTTGTTGCAGGAAGCGGACTCAAGGTAAGTTTTGTGTGGTAAGGCCAATAGGCCGTGTGATGCTGTGTATAACGTGATAATTACCTCTTCCTTTTGTGTTATTTTATTCGAATCTCTAGTCTACTTGGATGCATTACCATATGTGTAAGTTAAATGTTTGATTTAATATGTGAGTGATGTAGAAATTAATTCATATCTTGTCATTATTACTACATGTACATTAGAAATCCATGTCTAGCGATAAGCGGAATATGTTGCCCCAAGCCATGAATTTTATGATAGTGATGCGTTGCATAGATTCTACCTAAAACGTCATTGACATAATTGACACACTAATAATGAACTTAATATAATGGGATATAAAGGGAAAGAGAACCATTTTGATCATCGAGACCTTGATGTGTTGTAGAATAGTTTTGACTCATATAGCAAATAATATCTTTATAAGCTGACTTACCTCAAGCTTGGCATCTCATGCACTTTAGGCATACCTTAGTAATCAGGTGCATTCATCGTATAAGCATACCTTTGGCATGAACATTCGTACCCTAACTTGTTCCTATGTTTCATAGGATGGCTCCTTACTACACTTTCCGACCTGAAGAGATCACCATGCCTCCAACCAAAGACTTTGTAGAACATTGCAAAGAATTACAATTCTATATGGATTCCTTTGGATCATGTTGGGACCGTGCCTATAAGACCAATACACACCTTCGAACCTTTGTCTTAGTTAGCAACTTACCTCGAAGTGGACCTTTGGAAAGAGTCAGAGACATGTACATGAAAGAGTACACCTACCACAACAGCCAACTTTGTAAGGACCCCAAGTTCTGCAATGGATATAGATACCCTCCACGTCTCACCTATGAAAATGTTTCTGGAAGGCTAAGACACTTGATATATGATTGCTTAGGAGATTGAGGAAGTTCAACTCAAAAGCCATAGAAGCCCATTAACCCAGTGGAGAGTGATAGTGAGAGGAATGACTCTGACGTGATAATATGGGATGAGGAGAGTGAGGAGAGTGAGACTCGGGAGGATGTGATCGAGATCAGTGAGGAGGGTGAGGAGGAAGTTGCAGGAATGTGGAATGGACCCTTTGATGATGATTCTGGCCGTTTCCAACCTCGACATCAAGCTAAACCAGATGAGGACACGGATGATGATGTCGTCTTCATAGAAGAGAGAATAGAACCAAACCCAGACCCCAAAAGGCGTGGTTGGGGCACGATTCGGGAGTAGACTTGAAAGAGCTAAATAAAGAAAGCATGGTTTTATATCTATCTATCTATCTATCTATCTATCTATATATATATATATATATATATATATATATATATATATATATATATATATATATATATATATATATAACCTTGGTTATGATTTGTTATTTCATTTCTGGCAATTTGTGCGCCAGTATTCAATAAATAGCACCTTAGTGCTTTAAGTTTATTACTTCGTAATTTAATATTTGTGATTGTTATTTCTAGTGGTGGTTAATAAATTCATTTATTTATATATAATTATTCTTTCGAATCCGTCTCTCAACGTTCGTAATCTCTATTGTTTCCTTACGATGTTAATAATTGCTTAAAGTAATAAATAATTGTTCTTAAGGTGCAATGTGATTTCCATGCCCTCATGTATGTGTTAACATGTTCAGGGAAAAGATGGTAGTATTTGAATATGATTAGATGAAATAATGTGGAAACTTTTAAGAAGCAAAGATTTTTCTCAATTTTTAGAATGTTACCTCTAATTGTTTTAGCTTTCGTTTAAAAAAAATTCCATGTCTAAGTATGAATTTTTTATGTGTGGTAACCCTATAAATTAGCTTTCCTATACCGCTGGTTTCATGCTTATTCAATTTATAGTTTGGGAGAAATAAATGTTTTAATAGGCAGTGGTCAGAATGTTCCTATACAGTATCTTGTGTTCGACCCATGTTTTTGTGAAAATTGTCATTTAAAACGTGCTTATTTCTTATGAATAATTCCAAATCCAATGTTTAAAATATTTGTGTATGTTTTCAAAATGATAAGCCAAGTAAAATCTTGATGCGTTTATATTTAATGGTGATTTTTGCAAGTTGCGCCAAGTTTCTGACTAATTGCTGTTAAATTCCTGTTTAGACCAATCAAGTTGTAAAATTTGTTATAAATAAACCCTTTAAACTTTGGATTTGATTCTTCTTCTCAGGTTTAGTTAATTCTCTTTATTTTATAAAAAGTATAATAACTCACGAAATGGTGAAGCGATTATTTATTAATGATTTTTGGAAGTTACAGAATGAGTTATGACTTTGAAAATGTAATTTTTATGCCAAGTTTTTAATACAATAGTTTATTATTTCATGAGTCGATTAGTTAGTAATTGTCCTTGTTAGTTGTTTAAGGTGACGGGTTTTGTTGACGGATATTCTTCATTACTTTGCTCGGATTTGCTATTATTTGTTAAAAGGTAGGATAATCTACTCAGCTGGATGGTTTAATGTGCTATATTTGTTATGTGAACGTTATTATTGGATGCATTTAATGGCTGGTTATTGTTATGCATATTATGTTGCATAGTTACGATCTTGAATTATGAGAGGTTATGGTGAGGATGATGATTATTGTAATGCTCCTGGCTCAGTCGCTTGGTGATTCGTGAGTGAATGATGAATATTGTAATGCCCCAAGTCCAGTCGCTAGGTGATTCATGAGTGATTGATTGAGTGGCCTAAAGCTCATGACCTAGAGGAATTTGTGAGGATTTGCTCAATGGTTGAGCATCGGCAATTGGCATTGTTTATGCATTATTGGTTGTTTATCTACTGTTTATTTTATCCTACTCAAGCTTTGGTTGACAGTGTATTTTGTAAACACTTGTGATGAACCATTATTGGGGAGCAGATTTTGACAAGTTTTCGAGTTAGCTGTTTTGGGAGCTCATGGGGATGCATGAGGATGCTTGGCTATGTCTACCTAGTTGTCTAGTTCGCTTAGTTCAGACTTTCACTATTTAATTTACGTACTTTATTTACTTCCGCTGCAAGAGAATTGTAAATCTTTACTTCAGTTTTAGTTGGTTAAGTTGTAATAAGGCTTTTAAGTAAAGTTTAAATTTTATGTACTTTAGATTGCTATACTTTGTTATACACTACCTCAGGAAACTAAGATGGTAGCACTTTTATTTGCTTAGGAGGCCTAACTAAAGGCTCCTGAATAAATGGGGGTGTTACAGGTTGAGTACAGGGGTTTTACTTGTTGACGTGATGGGGATTTGGGCCGTGCTTTGGACTCGGAGTCGAGTAGCGTAGCATAGATGACATAGATGGTAGTCGACTTGTAATTTGTATAGTTCACATTTGTCATTCGTTTTATGGTTTTTAAATCACTAAATATGTTATTTATAATAAATGTTTCTTGATTGTATCTCCGATTCACCGCCTCAGAAAACAGAGATGATAACATCCTCCTACTACCTCGGTCGGCTAAGTAGGGGGTGTTACAAAGTGGTATTAGAGTAACGATTTTGGAACCTGAACAAATGAACTAATATGAATTTAGGAGAGTCTAATAAAATGAACATGACATGAGTACAATGGGAGATCGCTTTTGGATGAGTAGGCGCCCTCATATCAAAACTAGTTCCTACTGTCTCGGTTGATCACTACGTGGGTGGTTATGAGTCGGGAAACGTGAAGTGAAATGTGTATGATTACATGTGTGTTATAATTTTGCTAAATTTCTTGCATGATATCTTTGTTCATTTGATGGATTATAATATGTGGAAGTGGATGAAATAATTGATGAGTATAACATGTTTTGGGAGTGATTGTTATGTGTCGATGTGTGAAAGCTACGTGAAATGTGGTGCGATTACATGTTTCTTGTGTACCGTGACAAGTTGATAGGATTATTGCATGATGTAGTCATTTATTTGATACATGTAATATGTGAAAATTTCATGAAGAGAGTAATGTGTGTAACGTGCTTTGAGAGTGGTCATTACGTGTTAGCATGTGAGGGGCATTAACCCCGTTATTTGGCATTTTAATACCGCATATATGTTTGGATTTCACTAGTGGTAGAGTTAAAGTGTGAGTTGTAATGGTTATTAGTGGAGTAATCACTACTATAAGAGTAGTATTTCTTAGTCGGAAATTGCAAACCATAGAGAGGCACCAAACCGAGTGCGAGCTAGTACTTGGCCGAGTACCAGTCACTCGATCGAGTGAACCCTAGTACTCGACCGAGTGGGCCACTTTCTAGAGACTTTCCAGTTTCTGGAAATGGGTCATTCGATAGAGTGGAGAAGGGCACTTGACTGAGTAGATAGGCACTCGACCGAGTGAACTCTGCACTCGACCGAGTGCCATTTTATGGATTGTAAATTTCGCAAGATTTGTGTTATTAACCTATCTTATCTTATCTCTTGCATTTCTTCATCATTCCACATAAAAAAAGTTAACAAATCTCTTTAAAATGTTTCCCGAAACTCCATTGTTGATGTTTGTTGCTTGGATTTAAGTTTTCTACTCCATTTTATCCCCTTAATTCTTGTTAAGTTAAAAATGTGAATGGTTTTCTCCTTTCTCTTACTTTTCCCCAATTTGATCCTATTTAGGTCTATACTAATTCCTTCATGTTTTGTCAATTATTTGCGTGCTTTTGTTTAATTCATGGTAGTAATTAGCTTTCTATACTGTTTTTGTTGGTAAATATCAAATTTTCATGTTGAAATTTTGACCATATATGAGGAATTCGAAATTTGAGGTTCTTGAGTCAATAATTGGATTTTGTGTTTGCTGTGGTTTAATTGAACAACAAAGGCTTAACCTTTGTTGTTGCATGATGTTGGGTCTTGTCTTATATGTGAAAATTTCGTCTAAAAATCCGTCTTAAATTTTCGAAATATAGGGTGTTCATGCCCAAATTTTGATTTTGCATGTAATCCTTAGTTTATTTGTCTTATAAGACTACTATCCTTGTTAGTAACATGGTACATTGTCTTAAAAACGAAAATTTCATCTTCAAATTTGACCCCGAAATTTCGTATGTAGTATACATGACCAAAAGTTGATTTTTTCTTCTTAAACATGGTTTAATACTATAATGGGACCAAAATTTTATGAGTATTGCTAGAACGTGGTGTGAGTTGAAATTTTCCATCTTAAAAACCTTGACAAAATCCCGAAATTTTATACTAGCTATATCAAAATTTTATTGTTATGCTCACAACATGTTTCATTTGAGCTAAGTCTTGTGAGTGTGGTTATAAAATGTCTTGAACCAAAACTTTTCTGTCTTAAAAGTTGACAAAATACCCGAAAATTTTGTAATAAATATGCATAATTTTTTATTTTAAACTCATGACATACTTCACTTGTCCGTTATTATCTTAATCTTTGATTATAATGCCTTGTGAAGTCTTACATAAGAGATTTATCTGTCTTTATTTTTGAAAATGAGTAGTATACCTACCCGGATTTTGATTTCTTTCGAACTAAAAATTGTCTTGATTGTGTTTTGTGCCCCAAATGTGGTTGGTAATATCATGTATTATCTTATATCGTGATTTATTTCCGTCTTAAGACTCTTAAAGTTTCGATAATAGGTAGTAATTGTACCCGGATTTTGACTTTGTACTAAATACTTGGTTTAAGTGTCCCATAAGATTACAATCCTATTAATAATACATGGCATCGTCCTAAATTGGAAAATTTTATCTTAAATTTTCTCCAAATTTTTTTTATATATGCACTCAATATTCATGCCAAAATCTTGATTTCATGTTTCATTGTTGGTCAATCATGTTAAGAGCCTTGATGTCATTAGACTTGTTGTGTATTGTCTTGAATTAGAGTCATCATGTTGTGTAATTTCACTTGATTTCATTTTTCCTTATGTGCCTTGAAAGTTATAGACGCGAGACATGTATGTCATTAGGGTCGATGTGAGCTGATTCTTTTGATATGAATTTGAGTCGTGTAAGTATGTGTAGGAGAATGCTATTAGTTTCAACTCTAAATGTTTGTGGTGCTTGAACTGGGCTTGATTAGGCAGTGATGTCGGTATTGTGAATAAGAAACAATGAATAAAGATGTGTTGTACATGAGTATATGTTGATAAGGCAAAGAATGGAGATTGGAGGATATAAAAGTATAAGAAGAAACCTATTTCACTAGTAGTAGTATTTTGTAATTAAGGAAGTATTACTTTGTGATCCAATGTTAGGGGTGTGTTCAGTAGATTAAAATTAAAGATTGGTAGTGAATTTTATGTATAATTATGTTGGAAATTAGGAGTGCAAGAAAGTGACTTTAGCTTGTGTAAGGTGTCTTGAGTCGAGTAAGATGATTATATGAGATAACTTGTGGATGATGAGTATTGCGTAGTCTAGATTGGATAGTTCTTGAATGATTGAACTTATAAGTAGCGGATAAGGCTTGAATTGCATGTTGAGAAATCTTGAAATATCATGTTGTGTCAGTCATGCAATAACTCGAATGTTTTATTTTGATTGTATTGTAACTATGGCCATAAGGCCGAGAGTTTTTTTTGAATATGGTCATTTGATAATGTGTTAGTCACCCTTGAGGTTTATTTGCATTCGCGTTCTAGAATAAGTGACCTTGGAAGTGATTTTGGGAACAATCCAATTCTACCAGGTGACACTCGGCCGAGTGCTCCGTTCACTCGACTGAGTGTCGCTTGCTCGGCCGAGTAGCCACCCAACTCGACCGAGTGGCCTTCTATGGCCCTTGTTTTGTTAATATTCAACCTAATATTGGGTGTGTACCCTTATTTCACGGTTTATATTAGTTAACTTGTGTCGGATAAACATGTTGACCTCATATGGATGAGACCTTGTCAATTATTTACGTTTGACCATATTATGTTGCTTTTACTAATTAAGAATGAAATTTAAATGAAGGTTGTTAATTGACATGTGCAACTGGATAACAAGAATGATGTGAGAATTGTGTGTGGCACACGTTGACTGCCGTGATTTTATTTTTGCAAAAGTAAGATGATAATGATATTCATTTTAGTTGTCGTTTACCAAATGTGTCATGTAGTGGTTAATTGCATGATTGTGTTATGGTCTTCCGTGTGAGCGGAAGTGTTATGGTGTGCAAAAATGGAAATGCGAACATGGTTGAGTCATATAATGAGAAATTTTGCATTACTTGATTGTTTCATGGAGTCCACATATTCGTGATTGGTGTGCATACATATGAATGTATGAGATTTGACGTGATATAGATACGTAATAATAATCGAGTTATACCCCGCGATAGATACGTATGCATATAACCAACCTGAGTTGGGAGTTATTTATAAGATTAGGGATCGGAACCGTGGGTTTGACCTTGTGATTTACCTTTTGGGAGGCTTGTAGTGTGGGATCATATTGGTAGAATTATGACTATATGAGATTTGATGATGGATTTGCAATAAGTAAGAGAGAGTGTTAAACCTGGATCATGGTCATTTGTGGAATTTGGTAATAAGCGTATGAGAACACTTTATGAGGTTTGTTAGTTGAACTTCGAGTCGAAGTTCTCTTTTAGGGGGAGTGGATATAATATTTCGGAAATTTAGGAAAGAGAAAGTACGAAATGTGAGAAAATAATGAGAGTTGAACAAAGAACCTTAGGATGAGTGTGATATTTAGAAAGAGCGTGAACGGTAGATAAACATGTGAAGCAAGAGAGTGTGGTAATAAGAGAGAATAGGGCGAACTTCGGGGACGAAGTTCATTCCAAGGAGGGAAGACTGTAATACCCCGTATATTATAATTATATATCTGATATTGTTTTGCGAATTATGTTATAAGACAGAATAATAAAATAATAATAATAATAATAATAATAATAATAATAATAATAATAGTAACAATAGTAGTAACAATAGTAATAACAATA
>VHZZ01006223.1:71534-84608 GCA_009801015.1 Silene noctiflora | reverse complement strand
TGAAGGTATGCGCAACAATAATGCTATTAAGAAACATTGATCAACCACATGCACTGTGTAATGGCACAAGATTGGTCGTAACAAACTTGGATATTTGCGTTATAAAGGCAACTGTCTTAACGTCAGTAATAAAGGAGAGAGATTTCATATTGTTCGGACCACGTTAACTCCTTCAGATTGAACAAAATTTCTCGTTAGATTTGAGAGAAGACAGTTAATAATAACCGATTGTGTTTGCCATGACAATAAACAAAAGTCAAGTACAATCATTATTCCATGTGGGTCTTTATCTTCCTAGACCTGTTTTTAGTCGCGTCCAACTCTATTTTCTATCTCGAGGGTGACTAGTAAAAAAGGTTTGAAAATACTTATTGGGAATAACGAAACAGACACATGTAATTTAACTTCTAATGTTGTTTAACGTGAAATATTTGAGTATTTATAATAATATTTGTTGTAAGCATATGCTATATTCTATTTTCATAATATGTAACCATGTGTTTGTATGGAATTGTCAATTTTTATAATGTTATTTATATTCATTAAACATCTAATTATTTACTTATTAATCATTTAAATATTTCCACAAAGTARTATTTTTCGTAACTATTATTTTACCTACATAAATAATTTGTCATGCATAAACTCATATTATACCCGTGCATTTATTTACGGGTTACACACTAATACTATTATATACTATTATATTATAAATTATAATCCATTTACCATGTTAAAGTCAAAATTTAAGAAAGATCTAAACAAGATTCTTTAAAACATCATGCTAAGCTTGTCATCCCCGCACTAAAATTAAAGTCAATGTTACAATAATAACTCCTCAGACTTATCACAAATTCATAAGGACGGTCTCTCTTTAATGTTAGTTAGAGATCTCTCTTATAATAAATAGTTTCCATTTTTATTTTGTATCTCTTTTTTTTTTTTTTAATTAATTCTTAGTATAATAAGAGACGGTTTTTAAGAAGAGTTATTAGTATAATGTTAATGTAATGAAAGACGGTCTCTCACAAAAATTACCGACAGAGGCGCAGACTAATTAATTTACGTCAACTTTATCATTAGTTTAATAAGTTCATCGCATGACATTTCTTTCTTCTCTCTTTTCAAGTCATGAAGTCAAACATGACGGGCGAGGTAAATATTTAATATAGTTTAGTTTTGTAGTCTAGTAAGGTTTTGCTAACAAATTTGACTATTGAAAATATTATAASTTGTATCTTGACATTGACGTAAGTACGTAAATAGCATATAAATCTCACATTGACATCAGAGAATTCTATCGATCATTCAATAGAAATATATTTTTTTTGGTAGAAAGAAGCGGGATTAACCCAAACCAAACATACAAACTACAAACATCTCTAAATTAAATTAATTATTTCATTATTAAGATCCTCGTAAAATAATGAAGGTAACCAACGTCTCTAAATCACTTTATTCAACTGCTCTTGATCTCACCCGTTACTCGAATCTCTCCCTTGATGAAGATGATTCCGACACTTCCGTAAGTATTACTTTAACAATTTTTTGTGTAAAACCGTCTTAGGGTAAGATAACCACGTTAAAGCCATACGAGTATTTGATTTAGTTTTTTTTTCCTTATCAAAAGATTTACTGAAATTATTCTTCAATTTTACAAATTGATAATCCATTCGTCACAATTATTTGTTAATTGTTATTTTCATAAATTATTTTTAGGTCTTGGTGAAAACAATTGGTGAATGTAAGCTAGCAATTCTCAACAGGCCACAAGCTCTTAATGCTATAGATAACACTGTGGTAATTAATCTTACGATTTTTTTAACATGTACCCTTAGAGCACTTGCTCATAAAATTACCCCGGCCGGCTTTATTGAGGTTGATTAAACAATTTGTTTTTGTAATAACAGGTGGTTCCACTCTTCCGACTCTATAGATTGTGGGAGACAGACCCTAAAGTAGGAATCGTTATTCTAAAGGTACATGATTAGCCTTATGTACAATTGTACACTAGCTTTGCTGGTTAACTTGTTAAAAGTTACTCCGTATTTAGGTAGTCTCTTGTAAAACGATTATACACGTAAAAATACTCCTCGGTTGCTCTAATTATTTATGTTGTGTTATTGTTTATTTTTTTAAGGGAAATGGTCCAGCTTTCTCTGCGGGAGGCGATGTTGTTAAGATCTACCACAAACTCATTGCAGGCATGAATTTACTTTAGAATTTCTAATTTAAATTAATCGTAAGGCTAGCACAATATATGGGGAGGAGGTTTCGAACCTCTGACCTATATATTGTCACGATAATAGTAGTAAATTATCATTTTGTATAGGCATAGTAATAACAAAACATACCCATGTGAAAGAACCAAGTGACAAAAATTGCGTCAATAACTGCATCAAATAACCAGAAATGACATTGACTAATGTTGATGAAATTGATAATTACAGGGAAATTGGAGGAGTGCAAAAATATATTTAGAGTAACATATACTCTTATTCACCTTACAAGCTGCTTTTGTAAACCTAATGTGAGTGTCATTGCATCTCTATTCTCTACCAGAACTAATAGTCCGTTCCTCATAATCATTTGTTTACGTTTTATATTCTGTATGAGGGGTAGTTTAATCAGGGTTAAACAAATGAATGTAATTTGTGACGGAGGAATTATACGAGTAATTACTTTTAGCATTTTTCTCAAAATAGTTAAAACATTGAAGTTTGAATACAAAATGTGTGTAATTATGGATTTTAGGTGGCGATCTGGAATGGTTTAACAGTAGGAAGTGGCTCTGGCATTTCTGCCCTTTCGAGGTTTCGAATTGCAACAGATAAAACTGTATGTTCTATGTTCATCTCCCATTAAACATTCATAACAATTTAGTATATTGTCATGATCAAAGTTGACATCGTTTGACCGTCAAATGTAATTTTGCAGGTCTTTTCACTTCCTGAAACACAAATCGGTCTGCATCCTGATTCCGGTGCATCCTATTACCTTCCCCGTTTACCTGGTTATCTAGGTAAGCTATATATCGTAACATAAACATCGTTTAGTTTATCAATAATTATATCGTAATTGAAAATGTCTATTGATTTATTACTAACAACTTCTTAAACTGTTGTTCTGTTTTGGTATGGTAAAATTTCAGGGGAATATTTGGCCTTAACAGGAGACCGTCTCAATGGAACGGAATTAGTTGTTTGTGGACTAGCAACTCACTTTGTTCATGCAAATGTTAGTTCTTCAACTACGTTTTTGAAAATTCCCCCCACCCCCCATATTATGAAAAACGTAAACAATTCAATGGGAAATAAGAAGTATACATTATTTTTCCATTATGTTACTTTTTTATTTTTGAAGTTGTTTTTCATGTCCGTTAAGGTAATTAATCGTAAGATCATCTTACTTGTTTCTTTTCTTTCCGAATTTCGGCCCCAATTTACTAAATGGTATGTTTTCCTTTCAGAAAATTCCCTTAATTGAGGAGAAACTTGCACAACTGGAGACTAATGACGAGTCGGCCATACGCCGTCTCCTTGACAATTACAGTGACAACGCAATACATCTTCACTCCAAAAGTATCCTCAATAGGTATATTACTAATCTTAAATCTTAACTACATCAGTTTATTTTCGATCTAAATTCCAGAATTGTTTCGTATCCATTTATCTTAAAATACGAAGCAAATGCACGCGCTTGACTTATGTTTTATTGTTATAGGATGGTGATGATAAACGAGTGTTTTGGATGTGATACTGTTGAGGGCATTATTGGTGCCTTGGTAAGAATTTTTGCCGATCACTAGAAATATATACCTCGTAGAAAAATGAGATAATCTCGATAACACCCTCTCACATTCAATGAAATGATGACGATTAACATAGTCGACATGAATTGTTTATTAACAAAGAGGCCTCCTTTTTTTCTGACGATTATTTAGGAAAACAGAGCTAGTGGAGCAGACAAGGTATGGTGTACCTCAGTGGTAAAGAAGCTCAAAACAGCCTCACCATTATGCTTAAAAGTTGCCCTAAAATCAGTGAGTATTATAATAGTTCAATTTCTCTTCAATGTTTCTTTTCCCAGAGGATGAAATGTAACTGAATCTAACATTCTATGTAACTGAACTTTGTTGATACAGATTCGACTAGGTAGAATCCAAACCATTGAGCAATGCTTAGTTCGTGAATATTGGATGACCGTCCAAGCCTTTCACGGTATCGTTTCGAGAGATTTCTATGAGGTATTCTACTATGCTGATTTTGATCATGTCCTTTTCTTCGGAAATAATAAGCTTCCCCCCATTGTGAAGATGAAACGTAGTTAAAAAGGTCGATAGCATAAATGTCAGCTAATTTAGCTAATATGGTCGGGATAATTTCAAAAATAATTACTCCATCGTGCTTGATTATTTCTTAAAATTTATATGTTTCAATCAAACTTAGCAATTTCCTACTATATATGCTAATATCATAACTGATTATTGCAGGGTGTTCGATCGCGATTAGTGGATAAAACCTTCTCCCCTAAGGTAATTTGGTCAACAATGATTATTGATGAGTATTTATTAACGCATAATGAAGGGAATAATGTTGTGACGAGTTAGACATCTGAAACCTCCTTATCCCGCAATTTGTTGGAGCTATGGATGAGTTTTTATTAACACATACGGAGTAATATGTATTTTGTTTTGAAAATTACAGTGGAATCCAGCATCCTTAGACCAAGTATCAGAAGAGAGGGTGAATCAATATTTCTCGCCATTGAGTCCGACTGAACTACCTCTTGAACTACCCGTCGATCTTAACCAAATCTTGCAATCTTCAATGATTAGGTAAAAGCCATTGTCAATGCATAGGGTGTATGACTGTACGGTAGCATATTATGGCTGATGATAACAAGTGTGTTCTATTTGCAGGTTTGAAAACAGTTTTGGTTCGAAGAAGCCTTACAATGTTGTACAGGCAAGACTATGAGACGAGTGTCTAAGTAACTTGTTGGCTATAGAGTATATGTAGTACTACAATATTACAATAATGCAATAAGTTTTAACATGTAACTAATAATGTTAATTTATTCACGTTAGTTGATGCACTACACATTTATTTTATTTGTTCATGCGCGTAAAAGAAAAACCCTTTTAATTATAGGGTCGACTGTCTTATTTAATATCTATATCTATTTAACTCAATTTAAATGTCGTCATCAAGACGACCCGTAAAAATGTATAACTCTTCATTATTATTCACGATTTTGTTCTGTTAATACATCAATTGACACTTTATTCTTAAGGTATAATTATTATAGTTGAATAAATGGGTAGTGAATATAGTACGTGAGCCGAGTTATAAAATGGCTGGGTTTTGGGACAATTTTGAGGATAATTAACCTTATATCAAATCCCAGTTTCATTCTGAACTAAATAAAGGCTTTATAATTGGGTGTTCAGAAGGCTGACAGACATTTTGACGTAATGTCTACAGACGCACTATCAATTGGGAGAAAATTTGGTGCTTACCAATCTCGACGCTAAGTACAAAGTATATATCATACGCTTATCTCTTTTTTTCTAAACGTTAATGCATGTAATCCATCTTATTAATCAAAATTGATGTTTGACAAACACATTTATCTATAAATGTCAAATTATAACTAGGTATAAAAATAAAGGGGTATTTTAGTCTTTTCAGATAAAAAATGTCAAACTAAAACTAGGTGCAAAAATCGAAGGATATTTTAGTCTTTTTTCAACCAAAAAAGTCAAATTAAAACTAGCTGCAAAACCGAGGGATACTTTAATATTTTCAGATAAAAAAGTCAAACAACAACTTGGTGCAAAAACCGAGAGATATTTTATTCTTTTTCGGACAAAAAATGTCAAGCTACAACTTGGTGCAAAAACAGAGGGTATTTTTGTGTTTTTCCGGCCAAAATGTCAAATTAAAACAAGGTATAAAAATCAGGGGGATTTTTTCGTCCAAAAATGTCAAATTATTACTAGGTGCAAAAACCGAGGGGTTTATTAATCTTTTTCCGGCCAAAAATGTCAAATCGTAAGTTGGTGCGAAAGTCAAGGGGTATTTTAGTCTTTCTCCGGCCGTAAATGTCCAATTGTAACTAGATACAAAAATCAAGTGGTATTTTAGTCTTTTTCCGACCAAAAATGCCAACTACAACATGGTCCAAACATCGAGGGGTATTTTTTTCAAACAAAAAATGTCAAAGTACAACTTGGTGCAAAAATCGGAGGATATTTTAGACTTTTTTGAACCAAAAATGTCAAGCTACAAATTGGTTAAAAAACAGAGGGTATCTTAGTCTTTTCCCGACTGAAATGTCAAATTACAGTTATGTCCAAAAATCAAGGGGTATTTTAGTCTTTTTCTAGCCAAAATGTAAAATTACAATTTGTTGTAAAAACTAATAAGTATTTTAGTCGTTTCCCGGCAATAAATGTCAAATGATAATTAGATGCAAAACCGAGGGGTATATATAAGTCTTTTTTAGCCAAAAATGTCCAATTGTAAGTTGGTGCGAAAGTCGAAAGGCATTTTAGTCTTTTTCCGGCCAAAATGAAATATTACAATTAGTTGTAAGACCTAAGAAGTATTTTAGTCTTTTTCCGGCCAAAAATGTCAAATTATAACTAGGTGCAAAACCGAGAGATATATCAGTCTTTTTTAGCCAAAAATGTCAAATCGTAAGTTGATGCGAAAGTCGAGGGCCATTTTAGTCTTTTTCCGGCCAAAATGTAAAATTACAATTAGTTGTAAAAACTGAGAAGTATTTTATTCTTTTTCCGGCCAAAAATGTCAAATTATAACTTGGTGAAAAACCGAGGAGTATATCAGTCTTTTTTAACAACAAATGTAAAATCGTAAGTTGGTGCGAAAGTCGAGGGGCATTTTAGTCTTTTTCCGGCCAAAATGTAAAATTATAATTACTTGTAAAAACTGAGAAGTATTTTAGTCTTTTTCCGGCCAAAAATGTCAAATTATAACTAGGTGCAAAACCGGTGCAAAATCGGGGGTATATCAGTCTTTTTTAGCCAAAAATGTCAAATCGTAAGTTGGTGCGAAAGGCGAGAGGCATTTTAGTCTTTTTCCGGCCAAAATGTAAAATTACAATTAGTTGTTTTTTTGGTGTAAACCATCTGGTTTAATCCGGAGTCGAGCCGGGTAGGACCACTATGGCGGTAAAGCTCTCCCTCATGAGTTTCAACACTGCTGCGTTCCCAGGGCTCGAACACGAGACCTCGGGTTAAGTTAGAACAACCCCTTACCAGTTGATCTAAGTGCTCATGGCTATATCAGTCTTTTTTCGGCCAAAAATGTCAAATTATTACTAGGTGCAAAAACCGAGGGATATAACAATCTTTTTTCGGCCAAAAATGTTAATTTGTAAGTTGGTGCGAAAATCGAGGGGCATTTTATTCTTTTACGGCCCATAAATGTCAAATTATAACTAGGTGCAAAAATCAAGGGTTATTTTAGTCTTTTTCAGACAAAAAATGTCAAACTTAAAGTAGGTGCAAAAATCGAAGGATACTTTAGTCTTTTTTCAACCAAAAAAGTTAAATTAAAATTACCCGCAAAACCGAGAGATAATTTAATCTTTTTCAGATAAATAAATCAAAATACAACTTGGTGCAAAAACCGAGATATATTAGCCTTTTTCGGGGAAAAAAATGTCAAGCTACAAAATGGTGCAAAACAGAGGTTATTTTAGTGTTTTCCCGGCCAAAATGTAAAATTAAGACTAGGTATAAAAATCAAGGATATTTTAGTCTTTTTCCGCCAAAATATAAGATTACAATTAGTTATAAAAACTTGGGAGTATTTAAGTCTTTTTTCGGCCAAAAATGCCGAACTACTACGACGTGCAAAAACGAGGGGTATATTAATCTTTTTCCGGCCAAACATGTCAAATCGTAAAGTTGTGCGAAAGTCATGTTGTATTTTAGTTTTCTCCGGCTATAAATGTCAAATTATAACTAGGTACAAGAATCAAGGGATATTTTAGTCTTTTTCAGACCAAAAATGCAAACTACAACTTGGTTAAAAAACGGAGGGGTATATTTTTTCAAACAAAAAATGTCAAACTACAACTTGTCGCAAAAACCGAGAGATATTTTAGACTTTTTCGAACAAAAAATGTCAAGCTACAAATTGGTTAAAAAGCAGAGGATATTTTAGTCTTTTTCCCGGCCGAAATGTCAAATTATAGCTAGGTCCAAAAATCGAGGGGCATTTTTAGTCTATTTCCGGCCAAAATGTAAATTTACAATTATTGTAAAAACAGAGATGTATATTAGTATTTTTCCGGCAAAAAATGTCAAATTATAACTAGGTGCAAAACTGAGAGATATATCGGTCTTTTTTAGCCAAAAATTTCAAATCGTAAGTTGGTGTGAAAGTCGAGGGCATTGTAATCTTTTTCCGGCCAAAATGTAAAATTACAAATAATTGTAAAATTTAAGAAGTAATTTTAGTCTTTTTCCGGCCAAAAATGTCAAATTATAATTAGCTGCAAAACCGAGGTGTATATCAGTCTTTTTTAGCCATAAATGTCAAATCGTAAGTTGGTGCGAAAGTCGAGGGGCATTTTAGTCTTTTCCGGCCAAAATGTAAAATTACAAATTGTTTTAAAAATTGAGAAGTATTTTAGTCTTTTTCCGGCCAAAAATGTCAAATTATAACTTGGTGCAAAACCAAGGGGTATATCAGTCTTTTTCATCCAAAAATGTCAAATCGTACGTTGGTGCGTAAGTCGAGTGGCATTTTAGTCTTTTTTCAGGCCAAAATGCTAAATTACAATTAGTTGTAAAAACTGAGAAATATTTCAGTCTTTTACCGGTCAAAAATGTCAAATTATAAGTTGGTGCAAAACCACGGGGTATATCAGTCTTTTTTAGCCAAAAATGTCAAATCGTAAGTTAGTGCGAAAGTCGAGGGCCATTTTAGTCTTTCCGGCCAAAATGTAAAATTACAATTAGTTGTAAAAACTAAGTATTTTAGTATTTTCCGGCAATAAATGTCAAATGATAACTAGGTGCAAAAAATGAGGCGTATATCAGTCTTTTTCAGGCCAAAAATGTCAAATTGTAAGTTGGGGCGAAAATCGAGGGGCATTTTATTCCTTTTCTACCCATAAATGTCAAATTATAACTAGGTACAAATTAAGGGGTATTTTAGTGTTTTTCAGATAAAAAATGTCAAACTAACATTAGGTGCAAAAGTCGAAAGATATTTTAAGCTTTTTTCAACCAAAAAAGTCAAATTAAAACTAGCTGCAAAACCTAGGGATACTTTAATTTTTTTCAGATAAGTAAGTCAAATTTATAACTTGGTGCAAAATCCGATAGATATTTTAGTCTTTTTCGGACCAAAAATGTCAAGCTATAACTTGGTGCAAAAACAGAGGGTATTTTAGTGTTTTCCGGACGCAAATGTCAAATTTAAACTACGTACAAAAATCAGGGTTTTTTTTGTATTTTTCCGGCCAAAATGTAAGATTAATATTATTTGTAAAATCAGAGGAGTATTTAAGTCTTTTTTCTGCCAAAAATGTCAAACTATTACTAGGTGCAAAGACCGAGGGGTATATTAGTCTTTTTCCGGCCAAAAATGTCAAATCGTAAGTTGGTGCGAAAGTAAAGGGGTATTTTAGTCTATCTCCGACCTTAAATGTCAAATTATAACTAGGTACAAAAATCAACGGGTATTTTAGTCTTTTCAGATAAAAAATGTCAGACTAAAACTAGGTGCAAAAATCCAAAGATATTTTAATCTTTTTTCAACCATAAAAGTTAAATTAAAACTAGCTGCAAAACCGAGATATATTTTAGACTTTTTCGAACCAAAAATGTCAATCAACAAATTGGTTAAAAAACATAGGGTATTTTAGACTTTTCCCGCCGAAATGTCAAATTATAGCTAGGTCCAAAAATCAAGGGGTATTTAAGTCCTTTTCCGGCAAAATGATAAAATTACAGATTGTTGTAAAAACTAAGAAGTATTTTAGTCTTTTCCCGCCAATAAATGTCAAATGATAACTAGGTGGACGACTGAGAGGTATATCAGTCTTTTTTAGCCAAAAATGTAAAAGCGTAAGTTGGTGCGAAAGTCGAGTGCCATTTTAGTGTTTTTTCCGGCCAAAATGTAAAATTACAACTACATGTAAAAACTGAGATGTATTTTAGTCTTTTTCCGGCCAAAAATGTCAAATTATAACTAGGTGCAAAACCGAGGGGTATATCAGTTTTTCTAAGCCAAAAATGTCAAATCGTAAGTTGGTGCAAAAATCGAGGGGGCATTTTAGTTTTTTTCCGGACAAAATATAAAATTACAATTAGTTGTAAAAATTGAGAAATATTTTAGTCTTTTTCCGGCCATAAATGTCAAATTATAACTAGGTGCAAAACCGAGGAGTATATCAGTCATTTTTAGCCAAAAATGTCAAATCGTAAGTTGGTGCGAAAGTCGAGGGGAATTTTAATCTTTTTCCGGATAAAATGTAAAATTAAAATTAATTGTAAAAACTGAGAAGTATTTTAGTCTTTTTCCGGTAAAAAATGTCAAATTATAACTAGGTGCAAACCGATGGGTATATCAGTGTTTTTTAGCCAAAAACATCAAATCGTAAGTTGGTGCAAAAGTCGAGGGGCATTTTAGTATTTTTCCGACCAAAATGTAAAATTACAATTAGTTGTTAAAACTAAGAAGTATTTTAGTATTTTTCTCGCAATAAAGTCAAATGACAACTAGGTGTAAAAACTGAGGGGTATATCAGTCTTTTTCAGGCAAAAAATGTCAAATTGTAAATTAGGGCGAAAATCGAGGGCCATTTTATTTCTTTTCTGCCCATAAATGTCAAATTATAACTAGGTACAAAAATCAAGGGGTATTTTAGTGTTTTTCAGATAAAAAATGTCAAACTAACACTAGGTGCAAAAATCGAAGGATATTTTAAACTTTTTTCAACCAAAAAAGTCAAATTAAAACTAGTTGCAAAACCGAGGGGTATATTAGTCTTTTTCAGGCAAAAAATGTCATATTGCAAGTTGGGGCGAAAGTTGAGGGGCAATTTAGTCCTTTTCCCCATAAATGTCAAATTATAATTAGTTGTAAAAATTGAGAAGTATTTTAGTCTTTTTCCGGCCAATAATGTCAAATTATAACAAGATGCAAAACCGAGGGGTAAATCGGTCTTTTTTAGCCAAAAATGCCTAATCGTAAGTTGGTGCGAAAGTCGTGGAGCATTTTACTCTTTTTCCGGCCAAAATGTAAAATTACAATTAGTAGTTAAAACTAAGAACTATTTTAGTATTTTTCCGGCAATAAATGTCAAATGATAACTAGGTGCAAAAACTGAGGGGTATATAAGTCTTTTTCAGGCCAAAAATGTCAAATTGTAAGTTGGAGCGAAAATCGAGGGGCATTTTACTCCTTTTCCGTCCGTAAATGTCAAATTATAACTAGTTACAAAAATCAAGGGGTATTTTAGTCTTTTTCAGATCAAAAATGTCAAACTAATAATAAATAATAAATAACATTTTAGTAAAAAAGAAGATGATGAGAGAGAAATTAGAGAGAAGATTCTCTGAAATTTAGGGTAGCTTGGTTCTGCAGCAATGGCTAAGAACAAAACTAAGAATCATCTTCATAGTAATAATTCTCAAAAACTTAACAAAACAAATAATCATAATATTACGCCAAATATTAATAATAACAAGGATCCTATTATCGATCAAAATGATATGCATATTGGAATGTTTGGTTCCCCTGTAAGGATTGATCCGGTACAACATGAGATTGAGAACGTGCGATTGGAGATTCAGGCAGTCTTACATGAGGAGAACCAGAGCGATGGAGATGGGCTTGATGAGGAGGCCTGGCAGGAGGCGACATCAAGGCGTAARAGGAGAGTTAGCACCCTTGCACCAATTGTGGAAGAAACAGAGCAAASGRATGATGGTCCTAGGTTGAAACTACAACTTGAGGATGTTCAGGATGAAATTGAGTACTGGAAGATGGCGGTGTATGGATATGTTTTAGGTGCTAATCCACCTAGGACGATTATGGAGGGCTACTTAAGACGTACTTGGAAGAACTATGATATTTCTACCATATCATTTCTGCCAAATGGTTTATTTGTGGTGAGATTTGCCAAAGAGGAACATCTTAAGCTGGTGTTGCAGAATGATATGTTTCTCTTTGATGGGAAGCCTCTAATTCTAAGAGCATGGGAGCCAGGATTTAGGATCATGAAGGTTGTTGTTAAATCTGTGCCAATTTGGATGAAATTAGTGGGACTTGACCTCAAATTTTGGGGAGTTAGATGTTTGGAGAAACTAGATACTTTAATAGGGAAATTCGTTCGTATAGATGAGCTGACTGCGACAAAATCTCTTCTGGGATTTGCTAGAATCCTTGTTGAGGTTGAGGTTGATCAGATGTTCCAAGATCAGATAGTGTTTGAGGATGAACAGGGTAAGGAGGTGACTGTACCAGTGGAATATGATTGGCTGCCTATTACCTGTACAAAATGTAAGGGGATTGGACATAATGCCACTATGTGTAGGAGGAAGGAACTGCAAATGAAGACTAACCAGCAGCCAAAGCAGGTATGGGTTCCTAAGACTAAAGAGGTGGAGGTTTTGGCTTCCAATGAATTTCCAGTGCTACCACAGACTGGGCCAAGTAAACCAGTTGAGGCAACAACAGCAAAAAGTGTCACACCCCAGGTTACTCCAGTTCAGACTTACCAGGGGGCTCTGCTTACTCCTGCTAGAATACTGACTCGTTTAACGAGACATGAATCAAGACTGACTGGCACACCAACTGGGGATTTCATGGTGGATTTTAATAAAGAAATGTCAGGTTGTTCTGCAGTAGTGGACAAAGGAGGGGGAGGGGATACCTTATCTCCTAATGATTAACTATGGAGTATGGAATGTAAGGGGCCTGAACAATAACAATAAACAGAAAGATGTGAAGTGGTTTCTCCACCAGCATGATCTTAGTTTGTTTGGGCTCCTTGAGACTAGAGTTAAAGCTCAGTCTCAGGATA
>VHZZ01006223.1:38883-58752 GCA_009801015.1 Silene noctiflora | reverse complement strand
GAAATTTCAAATTAAAGCTAGGTTCAATAATCGAGGGGTATTTTAGTCGTTTTTAGGCCAAAATGTCAAATTATAATTTGGTGCAAAACCGAGGGATATTTTAGTCTTTTTCCGCCCATAAATGTCAAATTATAACTTGGTTTCAAAAATCAAGGGGTATTTTAGTCTTTTTTCGATAAAAAATGTCAAACTAAAACTAGGTGCAAAAATCGAAGGATATTTTAGTTTTTTTTTCAACCAAAAAAGTCAAATTAAAACTAGTTGCAAAACCGAGTGATAGTTTAATCTTTTTCATATAAATAAGTCAAACTACAATTTGGTGCAAAACCCGAGGGATATGTAATACTTTTTCGAACCAAAAATGTCAAGCTACAGGTTGATTAAAAAACAGAGGATATTTAGTCTTTTCCAGGCCGAAATGTTAAATTAAAGCTAGGTTCAAAAATTGAGGGGTATTTTAGTCTTTTTTCGGCCAAAATGTCAAATTATAACTACGTGCAAAACCGAGGGGTATATCAGTCTTTTTTAGCCAAAAAATGTCAAATCATTAGTTGGTGCGAAAGTCGGGGCATTTTAGTCTTTTTCCGTCCATAAATGTCAAATTATAACTAGATACAAAAATCAAGGGGTATATTAGTCTTTTTCAGATCAAAAATATCAAACTAAAACTAGGTGTAAAAATCGAAGAAGATTTTAGTCTTTTTCAACCAAAAAAGTCAAATTAAAACCAACTGCAAAACCGAGGGATATTTTAATCTTTTTCAGATAAATTAATCAAACTACAACTTGGTGCAAAAATCGAGGGATATTTTAGACTTTTTCGAACCAAAAATGTCAAGCTACAAGTTGGCTAAAAAACAGAGGATAATTTAGTCTTTTTCCGGCCGAAATGTCAAATTACAGCTTGGTCCAAAAATTGAGGGGTATTTTAGTCTTTTTCCAGCCAAAATGTCAAATTATAATTAGGTGCAAAACCGAGTGGTATATCTGTCTTTTTTAGCCAAAATGTCAAATCGTAAATTGTTGCGAAAGTCGAGGGGCATTTTAGTCTTTTTCCGGCCAATATGTAAAATTACAATTAGTTGTTAAAAACTAAGAACTATTTAAGTATTTTTCTGGCAATAAATGTCAAATGATAACTAGGTGCAAAATTGAGGGGTATATCAGTCTTTTTCGGGCCAAAAATGTCAAATTTTAAGTTGGTGCGAAAATCGAGCGGCATTTGATTCTATTTCTTCCCTTAAATGTCAAATTATAACTAGTTATAAATATTAAGGGGTATTTTATTCTTTTTCAGATAAAAAATGTCAAACTAAAATTAGGTGCAAAAATCGAAGGATATTTTAAGTTTTTTTCAACCAAAAAAGTCAAATTAAAATTAGCTAGAAAACCTAGGGATACTTTAATCTTTTTCAGATAAGTAAATTAAATTAAAATTTGGTGCAAAACCCGAGTGATATTTTAGACTTTTTCGAACAAAAAATGTCAAACTACTAGTTGATTAAAAAACAGAGGATATTTAGTCTTTTCCCGGCCGAAATGTCAAATTAAAGCAATGTCCAAAAATCGAGGGGTATTTTAGTCTTTTCCGGCCAAAAATGTCAAATTATAACTAGGTGCAAAACCGAGGGGTATATCAGTCTTTTTCAGGCCAAAAATGTCAAATTGTAAGTTGGGGCGAAAATCAAAGGGCATTTTATTCCTTTTCTGCCCATAAATGTCAAATTATAACTAGGTACAAAAATCAAGGGATATTTTAATCTTTTCCAGATAAAATATGTCAAACTAAAACAAGACGCAAAAATCGAAGGATATTTTAAGCTTTTTTCAACCAAAAAAGTCAAATTAAAACTAACTGCAAAACCGAGGATATTTTAGACTTTTTCGAATGAAAAATGTCAAGTTACAAGTTGGCTAACAAACAAAGGACATTTTAGTCTTTTCCCGGCCGAAATGTCAAATTATAGTTAGGACGAAAAATCGAGGGGTATTTTAGTCTTTTTCCGCCAAAAATGTCAAATTATAACTAGGTGCAAAATCGAGGGGTATATCAGTCTTTTTTAGCCAAAAATGTCAAATCGTAAATTGTTGCGAAAGTCGAGGGGCATTTTAGTCTTTTTCCGGCCAAAATGGAAAATTACAATTAGTTGTTAAAACTAAGAAGTATTTAAGTATTTTTCGGGCAATAAATGTCAAATGATAACTAGGTGCAAAAATTAGGAGTATATCAGTCTTTTTCAGGCCAAAAATGTAAAATTTTAATTTGGTGCGAAAATCGAGGGGCATTTTATTCCTTTTCCGCCCATAAATGTCAAATTATAACTAGTTACAAAAATCAAGGGGTATTTTAGTGTTTTCCAGAAAAAAAATGTCAAACTAAAACTAGGCTCAAAAATCGAAGGATATTTTAGTCTTTTTTCAACCAAAAAAGTAAAATTAAAACTAGCTCCAAACCGAGGGATACTAAATTTGTTTTCAAATAAATAAGTCAAACTACAACTTGGTGCAAAAACCGAGGGATATTTTAGACTTTTTCGAACCAAAAATGTCAAGCTACAAGTTTGCTAAAAAACAGAGGATATTTTAGTCTTTTCCCGGCCGAAATGTCAAGTTACAGCTAGGTCCAAAAATCGAGGGTGTATTTTAGTCTTTTTCCGGGCAAAATGTCAAATTATAACTAGGTGCAAAATCGAAGGGTATATCAGCCTTTTTTAGCCAAAAATGTCAAATCATAAGTTGGTGCGAAAGTCGAGGGGCATTTAAGTCTTTTTCCGGCCAAAAAGTAAAATTACAATTAGTTGTAAAACCGAGAAGTATTTTAGTCTTTTTCAGGCAGTAAATGTCAAATGATAACTAGGTGCAAAACCGAGGGGTATATCAGTTTTTCTAGCCAAAAATGTTAAATCATAAGTTGGTGCGAAAGTCGAGCGGCATTTTAGTCTTTTTCCGACCAAAATGTAAAATTACAATTAGTTGTAAAAACTAGGAAGTATTTTAGTCTTTTTCCGAATAAAAATGTCAAATTATAACTAGGTCCAAAACCGAGGGGTATATCAGTATTTTTTAGCCAAAAATGTCAAATCGTGAGTTGGTGCGAAAGTCGAGGGGAATTTAAGTCTTTTTCCGGCCAAAATGTAAAATTACAATTAGTTGTAAAACCGACAAGTATTTTAGTCTTTTCCGGCAATAAATGTCAAATGATAACTAGGTGCAAAACTGAGGGGTATATCAGTTTTTTTAGGCAAAAATGTTAAATCATAAGTTGGTGCGAAAGTCGAGCGGCATTTTAGTATTTTTTCGGCCAAAATGTAAAAATTACAATTAGTTGTAAAAACTGGGAAGTATTTTAGTCTTTTTCCGGCAAAAAATGTCAAATTATAACTAGGTGCAAAACCGAGGGGTATATCAGTCTTTTTTAGCGAAAAATGTCAAATAGTAAGTTGGTGCGAAAGACGAAGGGCATTTTAGTCTTTTTACGGCCAAAATGTAAAATTACAATTAGTTGTTAAAACTAAGAAGTATTTAAGTATTTCTCCGCAATAAATGTCAAATGATAACTAGGTGCAAAAACTGAGGGGTATATCAGTGTTTTTCAGGCCAAAAATGTCAAATTGTAAGTTGGTGCGGAAATCGAGGGGCATTTTATTCCTTTTCCGCCCGTAAATGTCAAATTATAACTACTTACAAAAATAAAGGGGTATTTTAGTTTTTTTCAGGTAAAAAATGTCAAACTAAAACTAGGTGCAAAAATCGAAGGATATTTTAAGCTTTTTTCACACAAAAAATTCAAATTAAAACTAATTTCAAAACCTAGGGATACTTTAATCTATTTTTGAGATAAGTAAGTTAAATTACAACTTGGTGCAAAAACCGAGGGATATTTTAGTTTTTTACGACCCAAAAATGCCAAGCTACAAGTTGGTTCAAAAACAGAGGATATTTTAGTCTTTTCCCGGCCGAAATGTCAAATTAAAGCTAGGTCCAAAAATTGAGGGGTATTTTAGTCTTTTTCCGGCCAAAACGTCAAATTATTACTTGGTGAAAAACCGAGGAGTATATCAGTCTTTTTAGCCAAAAAATGTCAAATTGTAAGTTGGTGCGAAAGTCGAGGGGCATTTTAGTATTTTTCCGCTCATAAATGTCAAATTATAACTAGATACAAAAATCAAGGGGTATATTAGTCTTTTTCAGATAAAAAATGTCAAAATAAAACAAAGTGCAAAAATCGAAGGATACTGTAGTCTTTTTTCAACCAAAAAGTCAAATTAAAACTAGCTGCAAAACCTTGGAATACTTTAATCTTTTTCAGATAAATAAGTCAAACTACAACTTGGTGCAAAAACCGAGTGATATTTTAGACTTTTTCGAAACAAAAATGTCAAGCTACAAATTGGCTAAAAAACAGAGGATATTTTAGTCTTTTCCCGGCCGAAATGTCAAATTACAGCTAGGTCCAAAAATCGAGGGGTATTTTAGTCTTTTTCCGGCCAAAATGTCAAATTATAACTAGGTGCAAAACCGAGGGGTATATCAGTCTTTTTTAGCCAAAAATGTCAAATCGTAAATTGTTGCGAAATCGAGGGGCATTTTAGTCTTTTTCCGGCCAAAAATGCCATATTATAACTAGGTGCAAAACCGATAGGTATTTCAGTCTTTTTTAACCAAAAATGTCAAATCGTAAGTTTGTGCGAAGGTCGAAGGCATTTTAGTCTTTTTCGGCCCCAAATGTAAAATTACACTTAGTTGTTAAAACTAAAAAGTATTTAAGTATTTTTCCGGCCAAAAATGTCAAATTATAGCTAGGTGCAAAACCGAGGGGTATATCAGTATTTTTTAGCCAAAAATGTCAAATCAGAAGTTGGTGCGAAAGTCGAGGGGCATTTTAGTATTTTTCCGCCCATAAATGTCAAATTATAACTAGGTACAAAAATCAAGGGGTATTTTAGTCTTTTTCAGATAAAAAATGTCAAACTAAAACATGGTGCAAAAATCGAAGGATATTTTAGTCTTTTTTCAACCAAAAAAGTCAAATTAAAACTAGCTGCAAAACCGAGGGACACTTTAATCTTTTTCAGATAAATAAGTCAAACAACAACTTGGTGCAAAAATCGAGGGATATTTAAGACTTTTTCGAACCAAAATGTGAAGCTACAAGTTGGTTAAAAAACAGAGGATATTTTAGTCTTTTCCCGACCGAAATGTCAAATTACAACTAGGTCCAAAAATTGAGGGGAATTTTAGTCTTTTTCGGCCAAAAATGTCAAATTATAATTAGGTGCAAAACCGAGGGGTATATCAATTTTTCTAGCCAAAAATTTTAAATCATAAGTTGGTGCAAAAGTCGAGGGGCATTTTAGTCTTTTTCCGGCCAAAATGTTAAATTACAATTAGTTGTAAAAACAGAGAAGTATTTTAATATTTTTCCGACCAAAAATGTCAAATTATAACTTGGTGCAAAACCGAGGGGCATTTTGTTCTTTTTCGCCCATAAATGTCAAATTATATTTAGTTACAAAAATCATGAGGTATTTTAGTCTTTTTCCTATAAAAAATGTCAAACTAAAACAAGGTGCAAAACTCGAAGGATAGTTTAGTTTTTTTCAACCAAAACACTCAGATTAAAACTAGCTGTAAAACCGAGGGATACTTTAATCTTTTTCAGAATAAAAAGTCAAACTACAACTTGATGCAAAACCGAGGAATATTTTAGTCTTTTTCGGACCAAAAATGTCAAGCTACCATTTTTTGTAAAAAAAGAGGGTATTTTAGTTTTTTTTTCCCGGCCAAATTGTCAAATTAAAACTAGGTACAAAAATCAGGAGTATTTTAGTCTTTTTCTGCCATAATGTAAGATTACAATTAGTTTTAAAAACTGAGGAGTAACTAAGTCTTTTTTCGGCCAAAAATGTAAAACTATTACTAGGTGCAAAAATCGAGGGGCAAATTAGACTTTTCTGTCCAAAAATGTCAAATCGTAAGTTGGTGCGAAAGGCAAGAGGCATTTTAGTCTTTATTCGGCCATAAATGTCACATTATAACGGTACAAAAATCATGGGGTATTTTAGTCTTTTTCGGACCAAAAATGCAAATTACAACTTAGTCCAAAAACCGATGGATATTTTTTTTTCAAACAAAAAATGTCAAACTATAACTTGGTGCAAAAACCCAGGGATATTTTACACTTTTTCGAAGAAAAAAATGTCAAGCTACAAATTGGTTAAAAAACAGAGGATATTTTAGTCTTTTCCTGGCCGAAATGTCAAATTACAGCTAGGTCCAAAAATCGAGGGGTATTTTAATCTTTTTCCCGCTAAAATGTAAAATTACAATTAGTTGTAAGAACTAAGAAGTATTTTAGTCTTTTCCCGCGTATAAATGTCAAATGATAACTAGGTGCAAAACCGAGAGGTATATCTTTTATTTAGCCAAAAATGTCAAAGCGTAAGTTGGTGCGAAAGTCGAGGGACATTTTAGTCTTTTTTCGGCCAAAATGTAAAATTACAATTAGTTGTAAGAACTAAGAAATATTTTAGTCTTTTTCCGGCAAAAAATGTCAAATCGTAAGTTAGTACGAAAATCAAGGGCCATTTTATTTTTTTTCCGCCCATAAATGTCAAATTATAACTAGGTACAAAAATCAAGGGGTATTTTAGTGTTTTTCGGACCAAAAATGCAAACTACAACTTTGTGACACCCTGCTATTTGGAAGAGTGAGCAAGAGACTATCTCTCCGGAAGGGGTCGCTAATGTACTTCCTAAGCTGAGATATGTGGAAAACGTCGTGAACTTTTCCCAACTTCGGGGGTAAGTCCAACTTGTAAGCCACGACACCTTTTGATTCCTAATTTTCTAGAAAATTCTCAATAATGTAAGAATCGGCTTCCGGGTCGTCCAAGTCTTCACCTTAACACAAAATAAGTCAAGTTAGATGAAAAATTCACCCTTGTAGGGTAAATAAGGCATTCGAAAATCTGTCAAGGGAACTAAAAATCGTTCCTTTTTACTTACAAAGAAGGGGAATGAGAAGAGAAGAAGAACGACGCGAAAAACAAAGGAATCGGTTGAGAAATGAAGGAGATATGAAGATTTTAAGTTTGAAGGATTTTATGCCCAACAATGGTGATGTTTGAATGAAAGGTGTGCTGAGAAAATGAAAGGTAGAAGGAGGGTTGGTGAAGGTTTTGAGTGAAAAAAATGGTATTATATGGATCCTTATACCAACTTAGGCCCAACACAACTCAAAATGAGTCGATTTTGGCTTAAAACTCGTCGTAAGGCTACTATATTCTTAAGACAAAACCTAATATTATACTTATATATCTTATACACTAAAAATATATTTTTACTCAAAAATAGGTTTTAAAGGTAAATTAATTTAATTAAATAGCTAAACTACGTTTAAAACCATTTATAAAATTCTCGGGTGTTACAAACTTGGTCTTAAAGCGACGAGTATTTTTTTTTCAAACAAAAAAATGTCAAACTACAATTTGGTGCAAAAATCGATGGGTATTTTTTTTCAAACAAAAAATGTCAAACTACAACTTGGTGCAAAAACTCAGGGATATTTTACACTTTTTCAAACCAAAAATGTCAAGCTACAAATTGGTTAAAAAACAGAGGATATTTTAGCCTTTTCCGGGCCGAAATGTCAAATTACAGCTTGGTCCAAAAGTCTGGGGAAATTTTAGTCTTTTTTGGCCAAAATGTATAATTATAGTAAAAACTAAAAAATATTTTAGTATTTTCCCGGCAATAAATGTCAAATGATAACTAGGTGCAAAATCGAGGGCTATATCAGTCTTTTTTAGCCAAAAATGTCAAAGCGTAAGTTGGTGCGAAAGTCGAGGGCATTTTAGTCTTTTTGCGGCCAAAATGTAAAATTACAATTAGTTGTAAAAATTGACAAGTATTTTAGTCTTTTTTCGGCCAAAAATGTCAAATTATTACTAGGTACAAAAACTGTGGGGTATATCAGTCTTTTTTCGGCCAAAAATGTCAAATCGTAAGTTAGTACGTAAATCGAGGGGCATTTTTTTCTTTTTTCGCCTATAAATGTCAAATTATAACTAGGTACAAAAATCAAGGATTATTCTAGTCTTTTTCAGATAAAAAATGTCAAACTAAAACTAGGTGCAAAAATCGAAAGATATTTTAGTCTGTTTTCAACCAAAAAAGTCAAATTAAAATTAGCTGCAAAACCGAGGGATACTTTAATCTTTTTCAGATAAAAATGTCAAATTATAAGTTATAACTTATAACTAGGTGCACAACCGAGGGGTATATTAGTTTTTCTAGCCAAAAATGTTAAATCATAAGTTGGTGCAAAAGTCGAGGGGCATTTTAGTCTTTTTCCGGCCAAAATGTAAAATTAAAATTAGTTGTAAAAACTGAGAAGTATTTTAGTCTTTTTTTGGCCAAAAATGTCAAATGATAACAAAGTGCAAAAACTGAAGGGTATATCTGTCTTTTTCAGGCCAAAAATGTCAAATTGTAAGTTGGGTCGAAAATCAAGGGGCATTTTATTCCTTTTTCGCCCATAAATATAACTAGGTACAAAAATCAAGGGGTATTTTAGTCTTTTTCAGATAAAAAATGTCAAACTACAACTAGGTGCAAAAATCGAAGGATATTTTAGTCTTTTTTCAACCAAAAAAGTCAAATTAAAAGTAGGTGCAAAATCGATGGATACTTTAATCTTTTTGAGACAAAAATTGTCAAACTACAACTTGGTGCAAAGAACGACGGATAATTTAGTGTTTTTCGGACAAAAAATGCCAAACTATAACTTAGTACAAAAACAGAGGGTCTTTAGTTTTTTCCCTGTCAAATTAAAACTAAGTACAAAAATAAGAGGTATTTTAGTCTTTTTCCGGCCAAAATGTAAGAGTACAATTAGTTGTAAAAACTAAGGAGTATTTTAGTTTTTTTTCAGGCAAAAATGTCAAATGATAACTAGGTGCAAAAATCGAGGGGTATATCTAGACCTGACAAAAGTAACCAGACCCGATTGACCCGACCAGAAAAAGCTGACCCGAGACCCGAAATGACCCGAACTATATCACCCGAATGTGACCCGAAAACCCGAACAGACTCGACCCGAATATGACCCGAGCTCTTGACCCGTAACTGACCCGATCCGAAAATGACCTGTTCTGAAACCACCTAACCCGAAAATGATCTAACAAAACAATACTCTAATTGAATCGAAAAGATTTGAAATGACTTTTTCTCTCTTATTCATTGACCCGAAAATGACCCGACCCAAAATATCCCAACCCGGTTACCCGAAACTGACCCGACAAACAAACCCAAAATAGACCCGAAAACCAAAATGACCCGAGACGACCCGAATTAATCCGAAATCAATAAAAGACCCGAACTTATCCGGCCCGAACCCGACCCTTTGACCCGATTTGCCAGGTTTAGGTATATCAGTCTTTTTTCGGCCAGAAATGTCAAATCGTAACTTTGTGCGAAAATCGAGGCCCGAGGGGGATTTTAGACTTCTTCCGACCATTAATATCAAATTAGAAACAGGTACAAAAATTGTGGGGTATTTTAGTCTTTTTCGGACAAAAAATGTCAAACTACAACTAAGAGTAAAAATCGAAGAATGTTTTTGTCTTTTTTAACCAAAAAAGTCAAATTAAAATTAGGTGCAAAAACCAAGGGTTATTTTACTCTTTTTCTGACATAAAAAGTCAAATTACAACTTGGTGCAAAACCGAGGGGCATTTTAGTGTTTTTTGGACAAAAAATGTGAAACTACAATTTGCTTGCAAAAATAGAGGAGTATCTTACTCTTTTCCCGGCCAAATATGTCAAATTACAACTAGGTGCATATATCGAGGGTACTATAATCTAATTTCGGCCAAAAATGACAAATTACAATTAGGTGCCAAAACGGAGAGCTATTTTAGTCCTTTTCGGACCAAAAATGCAAACTACAATTTGGTCCAAAACCGAAAGGTATTTTTGTCTTTTTTTGTCGGAAAATTTAAAATTATAACTAGGTGAGAAAATCGAGGTTATTTTAGTCTATGTCAGGCCAAAAATCACAAATTACAACTAAATGCCAAAACCGAGAGATATTATAGTCTTTTCCGGACCAAAAATGCAAACTACAATTTGATCCAAAAACCAAGGAGTGTTTTTGTCTTTTCCGGCCGAAAATTTCAAATTACTCTTTTTCCGGCCTAAATGTCAAATTACAACTAGGTGTAAAAACTGAGGAGTATTTTAGTTTTTTTCCGGCAAAAAATGTCAAATTATAACTAGGTACAAAAACCGAGGGGGTATATTAGTCTTTCTTCGGCCAAAAACGTAAAATCGTAACTCTGTGCGAAAAACGAGGGGCATTTTAGTATTTTCTATAAATGTCATATTATAACTAAGTACAAAAATCGACTGTTATTTTAGTCTTTTTCGGACTGAAAATGTAAATCACAACTAGATGCAAAAATCGAAGGATATTTTAGTCTTTTTTCTACTAAAAAAGTCAAATTAAAAGTAGGTGCAAAAACGAGAGATATTTTACTCTTTTTCTGACAAAAAATGTCAAACTACAACTTGGTGCAAAAACATAGGGGTATTTTTGTAACACCCCCATACCCAAATTGCCTAACGAGGCCACCTTAAGTACGAAGATGCTACCATCTCGGTTTCCCGAGGCAAATGATATACAAAAGACAATAACGAAACAYTTAAATAAAGTATAATAAAGGTTACATCGTCTCAAAGCCAAAACAAACTGTACCAACAACTATCCGAAATACAACGTCTCAAAACCAAAGCTAGACTCGATAAACGCAGCGGAACTCTACTATGGTGGTTGCCCCTCCATTCCCCGTGCCACATAGCTATACCTGCTCAAATCTGCTCCCCATCCCCGAATGGATCATCACAGTTTCAACAAACAACACGGGGTCAGTTACTGTCATATAAACAAAACAATGCAATACAACAATATCATACAATCTCCTTTCCACATCGTCTCACATCACATCACTGACTACACACCCAAGGTGTGTAGCCCTGCCAGTGGGGGACCGCAGCCGTTCCCACCTAAGCCCCGCTCATCATACCGAGCGAAAACCCCAATTCCTTAATGTGCACATCCCCTCCCGTGGCGGGTTCCACGGAGGGCGAATCAAGGGCGTGAAGCTACTCCCGCAAGTGACTCCACTCAGCCGAGAACACATCTCGCAACATACTCCATTTCCACCTTCATTACTCCGTCACATCATACAACACAAAGCAGATACACATCATACAAACATCATATACCAATGCCACGCAATACAGAAAACTGAGTAGGGAAACCCTACCTGGAAGCAATCACCAATAGCAAGACAAGCGACTAGAACCGCTCCTCTACGAATCCACTTCCTAGACAATCATAATAACCACATGTTACAACCCATCCAATAACCCCAACCAATCTTCCCTAACCCCAAATTAGGGTTTAAACAACTATAACTAAAATGCATAAAAACCATACTAGGGACTTACCCTTGAGACAAGGAACACAACGATGTGATCGACACGGAAGATTACCGACTCAAGCTCCGGGTTGCGAATAGCGCGAGATAACGTTTTGGGAGGTTTCTTGTGTAAGTTTATCGATTTATGAACAAATGAACCGTAACAAAAGAATATAAGGCTAACTCGCGTTATTTACAACCTTTATTAAAACAGCCCGTAACGCAACTTACTCGATCGAGTAAGTATGTTACTCGATCGAGTGACCCTTACTCGAACGAGTGACCCAGCTACTCGATCGAGTACCCCAATTCCAGACTCTGACTTAAAAAGACACAGACTTACTCGACAGAGTAAGTCCTACTCTGTCGAGTCACTAAAGGCAGGGAAAACCGTAGTATTACAATTTTAGTCTTTTTCGGACCAAAAATGTGAAACTACAACTCGGTGCAAAAATACAGGGGTATCTTCCCGGAAAAAATGTCAAATTACAACTAGGAGCAAATGTCGAGGGTATTTTAGACTTATTCCGGCCAAAAATGACAAATTACAACTAAATGCCAAAACCGAGAGGTATTTTAGTTTTTTTCGGACCTAAAATGAAAATTACAACTTGGTCCAAAAACCGAATGGTACTTTTGTCTTTATACGGCCGAAAATTTAAAATTTCAACTAGGTGCAAAAATCGAGGTTATTTTAGTCTTTTTCATGCTAAAAATCACAAATTACAACTAAGTGTCAAAATCGAGAGGTATTTTAGTCTTTTTCGGAACAAAAAGAAAACTACAACTTGGTCCAAAACCGAGGGGGATTTTTATCTTTTTCCCGCCGAAAATTTCAAATTACTCTTTTTCCGGCCTAAATGTCAAATTACAACCAAGAGTAAAAATTGAGGAGTATTTTAGACTTTTCGGCCAAAAATGTCAAAATTAAAATTAGGTGCAAAAACCGGGGGTAATATCAACCTTTTTCTAGCCAAAAATGTCAAAAATGTAGCTTGGTGCGAAAATCGAGGGGCATTTGAGTATTTTTTCCAGTATGTTTTAGTTTTTTTTCAACCAAAAAAGTCGAAGGGTATTTTAGTCTTTTTTCCAGCAAAAAAGTCAAATAAAAACTAGGTACAAAATCGAAGGATATTTTAATATTTTCAGACAAAAACGTAAAACTACAACTTGGTTCAAAAATCGAGGGAAATTTTAGTCTTTTTCGAATAAAAAATGTCAAACTACAACAAGGGGCAAAAATCGCAAGGTATTTTAGTCTTTTTTCAAACAAAAAGTCAAACTAAAATTAGGTGCAAAAACAGAGCGTTATTTTACTCGTTTTCTGTCAATAAAAGTAAAATTATAACTTGGTGCAAAAATCGAAGGGTATTTTAGTCTTTTTCGGACCAAAAATGTGAAATTACAATTTGCGGCAAAAACAGAGGGGTATCTTACCCTTTTCACGGCCGAAAATGTCAAATTACAACTAGGTGCAAATATCTAGGGTATTTTAGTCTCAATCCGGCCAAAAATGACAAATTAGAACTAAGTGCCAAAACGAGAGTTATTTTATTCTTTTTCGGACAAAAATGCAAACTACAATTTGGTCCAAAAAACAAGTATTTTTGTCTTTTTTCGGCGGAAAATTTCAAATTACATCTAGTTGCAAAAACCAAGGTGATTTTAGTCTTTTTACGTCCAAAAATCACAAATTACAACTAAGTTCCAAAACCGAGTGGTACTTTAGTCTTTTTCGGACAAAAAATGCAAACTACAATTTGGTAAAAAAACATAGGGGTATTTCTGTCTTTTTCCGGCCAAAAATTTCGAATTGTTTTTTTCCCGGCCAAAATGTCAAATTACAACTAGGTGTAAAAAGTGAGGAGTTTTAGTCTTTTTTAGCCCAAAAATGTCATATTGTAACTTGGTGCGAAAATCGAGGAGCATTTTAGTATTTTTCTGCCCATAAATGTCATATTATAACTAGGTACAAAAATCGAGGGGTATTTAGTCTTTTTCGGGCGAAAAATGTGAAACCACAACTTAGTGCAAAAACCGAAGGGGTATCAGTTTTTTTCCGGCAAAAATGTCAAATCGTAATTCGGTGCAAAAATCGAGGGGCATTTTAGTATTTTTCCGAGCATAAACGTCATATTATAACTAGGTACAAAAATCGAGGAATGTTTTACTCTTTTTCGAACAGAAAATGTAAATCACAACAAGGTGCAAAAATCAAAGGATATTTTAATCTTTTTTCAACTAAAAAAGTCAAATTAAAATTACATGCAAAACCGAGTGATATTTTACTCTTTTTCTGACAAAAAATGTCAAACTATAACTTAGTGCGAAAACCGATGGTATTTTAGTATTTTTTGGACCTAAAATGTCAAAATACAACTTGGTGAAAAAACAAAGAGTATTTTTTTTTTTCCGGGCCAAAAATATCGAATTATAACTAGGTGCAAAATTGAGGGTATTTTAGTCTTTTTCCATCCAAAAATGTCAAATTACAACTAGGTGCCAAAACCGAGAGTTATGTTTGTTTTTTACAGACCAAAAATGCAAATTTCAATTTGGTGCAGAAACCGACAGTTATGTTAGTCTTTTTCCGATGAAAATGTCAAATTACAACTAAGTGCAAAAATTGAGGAGCATTAAGTCTTTTTCAGGCAAAAATGTCAAATCGTAACTTTGTGCGAAAATCGGGGGGAATTTTAATATTTTTCCGATCATAAATGTCAAAATATGACAAGTTAGTCTTTTTCGGACAAAAAATGTCATTCTACAATTAGGTGCAAAAATCGTAGGCTATTTTAGTTTTTTTTTCAAGGAAAAAGTCAAATTATTGTTATGGGCAAAACCGAGAGATATTTTACTCTTTTTCTACACGAAAAAAAATTCAAACTACAATATGGTGCAAAAATTGAGGGATGTTTTAGTCTTTTTCGGATTTAAAATGTGAAACTATAACTTAGTGCAAAAACAAAGGGTATTTTAGCGCTTTTCTGGCAAAAAATGCCAAATTACACTCTATTTTTGCACCTAGTTGTCATTTGACATTTTTGGCGGGGAAAAAGACTGAAATACCCCTCTGTTTTTGCACCAAGTTGTAACTTGACATTTTTTGTCCGAAAAAGACTAAAATACCCCTCGGTTTTGTACCAAGTTGTTGTTTGACTTTTTTGTCAAAAAAAGACTAAAATATCCTTCGATTTTTGCACTTCGTTTTAATTTGACTATTTTTTTTAGCCTTTTCGTACAAAAAAAAAGCCAAACTACAACTTGGTGCAAAAACGGGGGATATTTTAGTCTTTTTCCGGCCAAAAATGTCAAATTAAAACTAGGTTCCAAAATTGAGAGGTATTTTAGTCTTCAAAGCGTCTCCCTTGTGACGGGTCGGATCCGAAGACGGATAATGTCACTCACAAAACAAATAGGGGGACAAGGTGGGGGCACCCCCACTTGCTTTCCTCTCTCCTCTATTTGGGCATTTTGTCTCACAAAATGGTACCCGTCTTCTCATTTGTGACGGATACCTTCCGTCACAAATGAGAATTTGCCTTTAGTCTTTTAAGGATAAAAAATGGAAACAACAATTTGGTGCAAAAACAAAGAAGTATTTTAGTCTATATTTGGCCGAAAATTCCAAATTACAACTTGATCCAAAAACCGACTGTTATTTTTGTCTTTTTCCTGCCAAAATGTCAAATTACAACTAGGTGTAAGAACTCAGGAGTATTTTAGTTTTTTTCGGCTAAAATTTTTAAATTATAACTAGGTGCAAAAAAGAATGGTATTTTAATCTTTATCGGACCAAGAATGTCAAATTACAATTAGTGCAAAAACCGAAGGGTATTTTAGTTTTTTCGGACCAAAAATGTCAAACTAAAACTTCGTGCAAAAACCGAGGAGTATTTTAGTCTTTTTTCGGCCAAAAACTTCAAATTGCAACTAGCTGCAAAAATCGAAAGGATTTTAATCTTCTCCGACCAAATTTGTCAAAATACAGCTAGCTGTAAAAATCGAGGGGTATTTTAGTTTTTTTAGGACCAAAAATGTCAAACTATAATTTGATGCAAAAATCGAGGGATATTTTAATCTTTTTTCCAACTAAAATGTCAAAATACAACCAGGTTCAATATCGAGGGGTATTTTAGTCTTTTTCGGACCTAAAATGCAAATTACAACTTGGTGAAAAATGACTAAAACATCCCTCGGTCTTTGACATATTTGGCCGGAAAAAAGATGAAAATACCCTCAATTTTTTCACCTATTTGTATTTTGACATTTTCGGCCGAAAAAAGACTAAAATGCCCCTCTGTTTTCGCATCTAGTTACGATTTAACACGTTTGGCCGGAAAAAGACTGAAACAACATTCGGTTATTGCACTCATTTATAATTTGATATTTTTAGCCGGTAAAAGATCAAAGTTCCCCTCGGTTTTCGCACCTAGTTACTATTTTATATTTTTAATCGGAATAAAAGCTAAAACACCACTCGATTTTATCACCTAGTTTTAATTTAACATATTCGGACGGAAAAAGACTAAAATACTCCTCCATTTTGGCACGTAGTTGTAATTTAAGATTTTTGATCGGAAAAGACGAAAATACCTCTCAATTTTGGCACGTAGTTGTAGTTTGACACTTTTGTTGGAAAAACACTAAAATACCCCGTCGGTGTTTGCATTAAGTTGTAGTTTGACATTTTTGCGAGAAAAACACCAAAATACCTTTCTGTTTTGCACCTAGTTTTATTGATATTTTTGGCCGGAAAAAGACTGACATACACCTCGGCTTTTGCACTCAGTTGTAATTTTCACATTTTTGGCCAGAAAAAGACTAAAATGCCTAGTTATAATTTGACATATTTGGTCGGAAAAACACTGAAATGCCGCTCGGTTTTTACACCTAGTTGTAGTTTGACATTTTTTGCCAGAAAAACAATAAAATATCCCTCGGTGCTTGCACCTAGTTAGTTTCACATTTTTTGCCAGAAAAAAACCAATATACGCCTTGGTTTTGCATCTAGTTTTGATTTGACATTCTTTTACCGAAAAAAGACTAAAATACTTCCCTGGTTTTGCACCTAGTTGTAATTTGACATTTTTTGCTAGAAAAATATTAAAATGCATCTCAGTTTTTGCATCTTGTTGTAATTTGCAATTTTGGCCGAAAAAAAAAAACATAAATACCCCTCCCGTTTTTACACTTGGTTGTATTTTGACTTTTTGTTGGAAAGGCACAAAAATATCCCTCGGTTTTTTCACCTAAATGTAATTTGACATTTTTGGTCGGAAAAACCTTAAAATCTCTCTCGATTTTTGCACCAAGTTGTAATTTGACATCTAAAATAACCCTCAGTTTTGCACTTAATTGTAATTTGACCTTTTTTGCCGGAACAAGACTAGAATACTCCTTGGTTTTTGCCCATAGTTGTAATTAAACATTTTTGGCAGGAAATAGATAAAACACTTCTCGTTTTTTTCACATCAAGTTGTAATCTGACATTTTTTTTACTTGAAAAAGACTTAAGTACCTCTTGTTTTTTGCACCTAGTTGTAATCTGACATTTTTTTGCCGGAAAAAGTCTAAAATACCCCTCGGTTTTGCACCTAGCTGTAAGTTGACCGGAAAAGATTAAAATACCCCTCAATTTTTGCATGAAGTTGTAACTTAACATTTTTGGTCCAAAAAGACTAAAATACCCCTCAACAAATGAATTGCGCATTTGTCATTTGTGCACTATCCACTGTTATGGCCTATGGCCAGGGCCAGATTTTAGCATGTGCGGGCCGCGCGGATGCACATACCCCAAATTTTTGCGGCGCAAGACCAATTTACATTGCATTTGATGCGGAAAAAAATACAAAAATCTTACGGTGGCCTAGTGGTTTAGTTAGTAGTCCACTAGAAGTTCAATTTGCGCGCGTTAACACCCAGGTTCAATCCCTCATCTCGACAATGAGATATTATTTTGTTGGTTTCATTTTATTTCGATTTTTTGCTACATTTTTTTTATTTAAATTTATTCTTATGTACAAGGTTTGTGACTTTGTCTACAAATTCATAAAAATAGAATATCAACATTATTTGTGTTTATCTTTGATGTTGTTTGTAAGAAATATTCTAACTAAAGGTAAAAAAATGACAACTTTCAGAAAAAAAAAAAAACGCACGATAAAATTAGCATTTTAGAGTACAGTAGGTCTTCCGAGAGACCGTTTTCCACTAAATTAGTGGAAGACATAACATGGAAAACCATAAAAATTATATTGGCGCCCATTTTTTAAATTTTGCACTGCCTCCTAAATCCTACACATGTTTTTATTATATATCCTACACATTTTCCTCTTTTTTTCCACCCTTACCCTCCTCATAAAAATAACAAAAAAAAAAAGAAAAGTTCTTCCTTTTATCTGTCCTCCAAAACTCAATCAAATTGGTAATTTGACAATTGTAGATCTTAATTTTTTCATATTACAAGCAATTTTTTTTTAGCAACTATTTCGTTATTTCATTAACATTCATCTTTTTAATTGTCTGAATTATTTTTTTTAAAAGGGGTTTTTTACAATTAGGGTTTGGAAGTGGGTGGTTGAGGAGGTAGATGCGGTGATTGTCGAAGTGGATGGTGAGGGTGAGGAGGACGTCGGCGACGGGGCTGTGGTTGCTGTATGGAAGATGGTGTGGTAGTGGTAGGCTGGTGAGACGGGGACTGGGGTGGTCGGCTAATTTAGAGGGACGACAGTGATTGCGGAGAGAACGAGAGGTTTGGCCGGTGTAAGGGAGGGGGACGGTGATACGGCGGTGGCTGAGGAGAACGGCGGTGGTGAGTGTTTTTTTTTTTAAAATAATTTTTTCTCTCATAAAAGGTGGTGCGGTGGTTGGATGACGGCGATGGTGGAGGAGGGAGGGAAGGAGAGGTCGGTCGTAGGGGAGAAGAGGAGTGGCCTAAGCCGTGGAGGGGGTGGTTGGCTGGTGGGGCGGCTGGAGGGGTGGTGGAGGCAATTTCTTAAACCTTTTTTATCTCCCTAAAGTTTGTTCTTTATGGGTAAGAAACGAAAGGGGCAAATTGGGAAAAAGTGGAAAAAGTGTTAAAAATGTGTAGGATTTAGTAATATTTTGCGTAGGAAATAGCAAGTCCCTTATTTCATGAAGCAGATATAATACAGCATATGACTATGCTATATAGTTTGAATTATACGAATTTTTTATATACGATATAAATTTTTGTATAAGAATTGTATCGGATATCGGTCGGGCTAATCTCATCAATTTTACAAGTGGCCATCGGGTCAAAGAACTTTTTTAGTGCTTTTCACATTGATGACACTATGCTCCGTTGGTTACTTCGTGTTCAGGTTATTCGGGTCATTGAGTCGGTTTGGGTGGGTTTTATTTGGTGATAACATTCAGTAGTTTGCGATAATAAACATCCGGGTCGAGTTGAATAGAGTCGGCCAATCGGGTCAATAGAATCCTGGTATCAGGTCATTAATTCGGATGCGGGTTAGGGTTGGGGCGAGTTCCATTATTTGGGTTGAGTCATTCAAGTCGGGTCATTTTTGCTAGGTCTGCTAGTCGTAGCTCGCAATATAACATACTGAAACATGGTAATAATTTTACTTTATCCAATCGAATTGAAAACGATTCGAGCACTTTGATACATCGCAATCACTAACATACAGGACCACAAGTCTAGTAGATTTTCCTTGTGTACGGAGTAACTTCTTAAACTATCAATTTATTATTGTGGATTAAGATTCCAATAGACGAACAAGTCCCCCCTGCTGTGGCAATTGTCACAGTTGCGATCATATATGTTGTAAGTTAGCCCTAGCGAGTTTCGGGTGATAATATGGGTCGATACCATGCATCGTTTTTACACGATGGAGTAAATATGAATATATGATATTTTTAAGATGGTGGTAACAAATGCGTTTAGATTGGTGATGTATTACTCGTGGTTATTAAATCTGATATATAGTCTAGCTGAAGTTGGTGATCAGCGGACGGCCGGACGGAGCAATAGGAAAAAGGGTTATAGATTAGCCTTGCAAAAAGAATTAAACAGATAAGAGAAGAGACAACATATACTAGAAATACACACAAAAATTGACAAACGCGCCTTTAGATTCTACACCGGGGCTGATGCGTCATCAGCGGTCTCCTGTACACAAACCACCAACACTAGCTTGCATTAGTAATTAATCACGATTATAATCATCCATTGTCGTAAATTAAAGCACGGATAATCTTGTATAATATAATAGATGATCTGATAAATATTACAGAGTATTATTATACCTGACAAGGTGCATGTGGTATGTATCCCGGAACATAGTAAGTCGGGTTCAAAGAGTCGAGGGTCGAAATAGCAGCCATTTTCGGATACAGA
>VHZZ01006222.1:40602-57562 GCA_009801015.1 Silene noctiflora | reverse complement strand
TTAAATGAGCTTTTTAATCGATAAAGCACGCAAAATTGAGTCGGAATAAGGTATAAATGCGGGGTAAAATGCGACTAAAATACTACTTATCAGTTGTACTAGTCTACTTTCCAGTTATTCATATAAATTGTATGAATAATTAACTATTGTTCTTAGATTGTCTATTTGATATGTACTTACCTCGGATAACCGAGATGGTAACGCCCTTGGTTGTCAGGGAAGGCCTAGTTCAGGCTTCCTTGGTAAGTAGAGGTGTTACAAAGTGGTATCAGAGCGACGATTTTGGAACTTGTAACCAATGAACCCAATGAATCTAGTGAATCAATTAAAAATGAACCTGGTGTATGTATGTTGGGAGCCCCTTTATGAATTGGTTTTGGGGTGAGAAGGCGCCCTCATTTCAGGACCCGACCCCAATATGCTTAAGCTAGTAATTCGGGTGGGATACTATGCTGATGTTACTTGTGTGCTATGTGCTTAACGTGAATGATATGAATAGTTATGTAGGGTATCATATGTGTATGAAAGTACTATGAAGTGGAGTATACAAGTCTTATATGATTTATATGTGTATGTCCGTAATACGATATGGAGTGTGTGCGTGGTGGAAGCAGTCATAGAAGTGTGGGAACTAGTAGATGAGTGTATTTGCGAATGTAGGTATTTAAATCGCTAAACGTATGACAATAGTCACTTGGATTGCGTGAACATGCAGATGTAATTGTGGAGTTGCTTGAATGATTAGCCTGTAAGAGAAAGTAATTAAAATGTGTGGTACCTTATTGCTCGGTTTAGTAGATTCACGAGTAGGAGGCTAATTAGTGACGAGTTCTGGGGCGCTCCTCGGACTCCGAACGACGTACTATATTGCAGGGACGACTCGTCGGGACAACAAATTCGTTAGTTTGACTTTTGGGGAACTCGATCGAGTACAGCAGGCGCACTCGGCCGAGTCTAGTCAACTCGACCGAGTCCAAGGCACTGTGCGAAAATGGACAAAATACTGATTATCAGCTGTCAATTGAGCACTCGACCGAGTACTCTAGGGAATCGACCGAGTACTCTAGGGAATCGACCGAGTGTCACCCGTACTCGACCGAGTGCCCTTAAATAGACCGAAATTGCGGAATAGAATTTCACCCCCTATAAACCCCCTTCTCCTCTTATTTTCGACTCATTTACTCTCAAACTCTCTCTTAAACTCCATCTCAAATCGTTCTAACGCTCAAAAGCTTGAGGATCTTGCTCTAGTGACTTTCAAATCCGTCTTAATCCCTTCTTTGTTCACTCTTTCCTACTTTTCAGAATGCCGGGAGCCAATACTACCCGTCTACCAACCAAGCGGTCCAGGACCGAGAGAGGACAGACGAGCCAGAGCTCCATTGTACCACCCGTGGGGTAATACCCCACCGTAGAGTTTGTTGACTTCCGGCAGAAGGAAGTGTTCGTGGGTTTGATGACTAGGACGATTTGCGCTACTAGGTGCGTAAATGTTAGCATTTTGGAGGAACTGGGAATTGAGACTGATGTAAGGCATATTTTCGAGACCTTGGGTTTGATGGGATTGTACCGGGTGAGGAAACACTCTTACGAGTTCATTACCCTGGAGTTTCTGAGCTCCTTCTCATATGATGAGGAGGCCGAGACATGTCACTTCCGGGTGATGAACCGGGACTTTGACTTGTCGATGGAGGATGTAGTGGAGCATTTGGGAATAGAGAAACTGACTGTGGATCACTACTTAGATGTTGCCAAATAGTATCGGGCGAGCGAGTACTTGGCTATGTTGACGGGGGTGGGAACGAATGTGAGTGACATGCTGATTAATGACGATCATCACGTCACTTTGAAGATTTTTTTGCGGATGTTGACTTGTCTCCTCTACGGGAGAAGTGATGTGAGTAAGTTGAACTCGCATGAAGTGATGATTCTCATGTCCTATTTGAACCCTAAGAGGGAGGAGCGGTTCTATTACAGCCCCCCGGTGATAGTATGCAACAGTTTGGCCTTCATGGCCTTGTCTCCCCACCGCTACCTTAGTTGTGAGACTATTGCGACCCGGGTAGCCCAGAGGCTAGCTAATTTTGAGCCCTCCCCCACCTTTCCTGCCATGTTCGAGAGTGTCCCGGCTATGGATAAGGATTACTTCCTCCGCCAAAAATGGCTTAGAGTGATGGATGATAAGACCCTAGCTTGGAGGGCTATGGGCACTCTATGGATGAGGTTGCCCGACCCGGCCAACCTCCTCGAGACAGACCATCTGACCGAGTGGACCGACTACATGTTACGCCTTACCTCGGATTACTTGATCCCAAGGCATGTACTTATCGACTTACCGGAGCCGACTTACGCTACGGGTAGAAGGAGACCGGCCCAGCCGACCCGAGCAGCTAGAGGGAATAGGGTGGCCAGAGAGGCCCTGGAGGAGACCCCGTTTGTGCCGCAGGAAGGACCCATGTACGGGTACTCGGGCTAACCTATGGTGCACGACCCCAGGGTACAAATGTGCGAACTGACGGAGCGGCTTTCCAACACTTTGGTGTTGAGAGGACTGCACGAGATGACCCAACAGTAGGGGATTGGGTCGGGGCTAGCCCAGCCAGCCTGGTGGAGAGGACCAGGTGACGACAGTGGAGTATTCCATTGCTATGGGGTGGGCCGGGCTTCTTGGGGAGCACCAGAGAGCTTCAAGAGGGGTTGCTTCATGGGCCCGTGGGGAGCTAACTATGGGAGCCAGCTGGACGAGCAGGGGCAGTGGCTTGGAGGTGGATATGGTGTTCCTCCACCTACCTTTGGAGGGTAGCCTGGTGCAGGGCCGTTAGGTTTCAGTGGAGGATTCGACGTCGGGGGTTCGTCAAGGGCAGGTCATAAGGAGGAGGAAGATGATAACTAGAGTGGTTTCTTTTATTTCTTGTTGGTTATTGTTTGTCGGATTTCTTTTATGTTAGATTTGGTGCCTTATGGCACATATTTCATTTTAAACTATGTTTGTAAGCGGCCATAAGGCCTAAACTGCTTTGTCTCTTGGATGTTATTTGTTAGTATGCGACTTAGGGTGGCCTCGGGTCACCGTGATGGTTTTGTTGCAGGTACAAGCCATTAGTGATTTTGTTTGTCTTCGTTAGAGGTTTTTAGGCCTATAGGTACTCGACCGCGTGCCCAGAGGTACTCGACTGAGTAGAGCGAACTCGACCGAGTACCTACAACACTTGACCGAGTGCCATGTGGGCAGGGAATTGGAGTCTTCTAGTCATGTTGAGCACTCGACCGAGTGGTTGTTACTCGGCCGAGTGTCTATAGTCCGACCGAGTATCCTTCTTTTGTCGCGTGTTTGCCTTAACACGTGCCCTACTTGTATGTCATGTTTGGGGTACCAAATGTTAACCGGTTGGCGGTGTTGAGTTGTGATCTACCTTGAGACACGAACTAAGGGGGGATGTGTTGTATGGAGAATAAACCGCACCTTTGACCTTGATTTTATTTTTTGGACCAACCTGATGTCTACTCCGTCGTAAGGAAATAGCACCGCCGTGACTGTGACCTTGTATACTCGGAAGGTGAATTTCGGGGGTGAAGTTCCTTTTTAAGGGGGTAGGGTGCATTGCGCACGTGGAAGGTTGTATTAGTTGTTTCGTCAAAAGAATTACAATATTATGTTATATATTATATCATATTAGATATGTCATATTGGATCATAAGTAATATATTGTTTGAGACGGTGTTGTGATATGTGGTCTACGTTTTTTTTCCGCGACGTTATGAAAAGATGAAAAGATGGTCTTGATGTTAGGTTAATTGGCGGCGTTATGAATTTATAAGAAATTTATGCAGTGTCTGATCGAGATGCAAGGTTCATTTCTCGATTTTGGCAAGAGTTGCAGGAATTGATGGGTACTACACTGAAGATGAGTACAACTTTTCATCCTGCGACAGATGGGTAGACGGAGAGAACAATCAAGACCTTGAAGGACATGTGTGATAGAGTTCGGTGGAAGTTAGGAAGATAGGCTGGATCTGATAGAGTTTTCCTATAATAACAGCTACCATACAAGTATTGGGATGACTCTTTTTGAGGCTTTGTATGGGAGGAGGTGTTGGAGTCCGATTTGTTGGGATGATAATGCAGAAGCAGAGTGATTTTAGGACCACAAATGGTACAGGACATGGTTGAGCAAGTAAGGGTAATCCGACAAAAGATGAAAGCGGCTCAGGATCGATAGAAAATTTATGTGGACTTACATCGTCTGGACATTGAGTTCCAAGTCCGATTTGTTTCCGGATTCTTTCAAATCTTCTCTTTTCCTAAAATTCCTTCTCACGATTAGTATAAATAGAGGCCTACGCTTCACATATTTTTCACTCCCCTTCTCTTCTCCTTTTGTATTCTACGACTTTTGTTATTTCTATTGACGCCTACGTGCTTGATCACTCGACCACGTAAGCCCAAATCCTTTTGGGTACCAGTCTCGTTGCATGACCGACCAATTTGACCAACTCCACCATTAATCTAATCTAATCAAATATTGTTTATAAATTCCCATTTTAAGGGTACCTTTTGTTAGCATTAAATCGAGTCGAGCAACCACTAACGACAACTTAGTTAATCTCGCTTCGTTAAACATGTAAGTCTGAGGGTGTAATTCCCACCTTAATCTTGTTTTAGTTATGTATTATAATTTATGTACGAATTTATATCATAAGCATGCTCAAAACCATCTTTAAAATCATGTTTTTTAAACCTTTTTTACGAAACAATAGTGGAAAGCCGTTGAGAAGAAACGCACCAGCTGATGTGCCTTCTGGAATACTCGCAGCACCAGCTGCGCCTTTTTCCAGAGGCTGCTTGTTAGCTGTTGCTCTTCTTCTTCTTTCTCGAGTACCTGTTTGTTTCCTCTTTTTTCCTCTTCGTTTTTCTTTTCATAATTTCTTCCCCCTTTTCACAGTTCAAGTTTCTTAATTTGATTTTATAAAATCCTTTTCGACTTAAGATCCCTAACAATTCATGTTTGCGGTTTTTTTGTCAATAATCAAATAAGAGTTTAAGAGCTTCGATTTTGTTCATGCTGAATCTCATAGATTCAATCTTTGTACAATTTCGAGCAATTTATACTAATAACCTATCTAAATTAACCAACGAACATTAACAGTTTTTCACAGTCAGAACCCAACTCAAGAACAAACGCACAAATTGATGCACCTCTTCCAGAGGATGCAACAGATGCCGCGTGTTCTGGGTTGGTTTATGTTTCTAATCTCTTCCCGTTTTGACGAAGTCTTTCTAAATAGGTTTCTAATTGACTATTATCTTTATCTATTACCGTACTTGGACATATTTTGTATGTTTTCAATCTTTTAATTTCTTTAATTTCTTTTCTTTTCTTTAAATCCCTTTGGAGCGTGTTTTTAACGTAAATTCAATAATACCCATTATAATTTATTTCATTGTAATTAATTATTTATTTCTCTTGTTTGATTTATTTATTTGGCTTTTTCACATGTAAAAGAATGTAAATTTTTCACTTCGACCCAATTGGATGCTAACTTGTATGCTTAACCGACTTAGTCTAAATTCACATGCTAGGTTTAATCTATTGGATGTTGCATTGCATGCATATAATCGACAACATATCAAGTATAGATGATTTCCCTGATCATTAGTAGATGTCGCTATCGAGGCGGGTGGGAATAGGTTTCAAATAAAGAGCTTCCTAATACGTACCCTCACCCCTTACTCAGATATCTGTGAGCATCCGTGTTCATTGACATCGCGAGAGTCATTCTAGACATAGAATGTCAAGGGTAACGTAGTGGGCTCACCATTCCATATAATCCGCATTCGAGGAGTAGTAACACACTTCATAATAGTATCAGCTAAAAGCCCTCCTAAATGCATGTCATCCAAAGTTTCCGCTATGAAATTTCACTTAAAACAGTCGTATGCTTTCTCCAAATCTATCTTGATAGTCATATACCCCCCCTTTTCCCTTTTTTTTCCTCCTCATAGTATGAATAGCCTCATGAAAAACGTCTATATTATCCGAAATTTGTCAACCAGGTACAAAACCACACTGATTCTCGGACATTAGGATAGGCAAAACTTTCATGGGGTGTGATTTATGTGAGGGGAGGGAGCATAACTATAAAGATAGACCCATAGACCGAAGTTTAGAACAACGACCAGCCACGCCTCCTGCACTACACAGTACACAATACACCCATCAAAACCAGAAATGAAAGTAGTGTCAATAATATCAGGCCAATCTCCGACGCCGCTCCGACGCCGTGAACTTTTCTTCGACGGTGTCTCCTCCGCCCATTCTCTCTCCTCCCACGCTCCTTCTCCTACTTTCCAAACCCTAACGTATTTCTTCTTTTCCTTTGTTTTTTTTATTACTCATTCCCACTTTTTTCCCCCCAAAATAACGATGAAAGTAGTGTCAATAATATCAGGAATGAAGATTATGCTCTCGAGAGTTTAATCAGCGATGCAAGAAGTACCGACTTTGCTTTCATTAGTAGGCGTACTCTAATTCGGAGTTTTGGAATTTTTGCTGCTTATTTTCCTTCCACCTATTTTCATGGTTCGTTTTCTATTTCTCTCTTTGATTGGAATTTTGCCTTTTATAACTATAATTCGCCAATTTTGGTTGTTCCAGGGCTTCATATAGATTTATACTCCGTACATGATTAGTAAAGTTCACTTTAGTTTAGGAATCAATATGATAATTATAATTATAATTATAATTATAGTTATCATGTACAACCGGAATTCACAAAGGTAAGGGGAGAAATGTCACCTCCCATGCGTTTTTGCGGTGGACGCCACCTGAGTTTTCAGTTTTCTATGGTGTACCCTACATTTTTTAAATTCTATGGTGACCTCTGAACTCTATAGATTAGTCTATACCCTGACCTTATTTATTGTCTTTGATATGTTAGTTTCTTAATTGATCTATTAAATCGTTTATTTATCATTCCAATTACTCGATAACCTAATCATTTACTTTTAATTTGCCGAATTACCCATTAATCTACCAAATAGTATACGAATCTATCTAAAAATTTCATCAAATATCCATTATCATTTCATGAATCATATATGAGGTTTTTAATCGTAATTTGTGCTTATGAATAGTGATTTGTTATGCTTTTCACATAAGATGGCGATGCTACATTAAGGAGTCAGAATAAAGGTCAAAATACGGTTGTTTAATAGTGATAAAGCTAATGGAGAGTTAAAGGAGGCCATGATAGAGAAATAAGGAAGAAGTTTAGGGGTACATTGTAGAATATAAAAAACGTAAGGGTACAACATAGAAAACCGAAAAACTCGAGATTACACGGTAGAATATCCCAAAAGTAAAATATACAAGGGGTAAAAATATTTACAATTATGAAAATTGTGTAATCTCATGTTTCTACTTTATTGCTTTAATAAAACAAAACAAAATAAAATAAGTGCATGCTATGCCAAATTTGTTGCTAATTTCCAGATATGCGAAATATTGATCTCTTGAAGGATCTAAGGGTTACCACAACTTCCTTGTATCCAGACTTATTTTAATTGTTGCATGATGAGGGATTCTGTGTGGAATGTGGTGTACTTGTTTTGATGCGGGGTAAAAATATTCGTATTTGTGGTTGAGGTGATTATTGTTTTATACAACAGCATCATAGCCGTATTCCCAAAATTATATGGGGTCAGCGAACAAGAATCATCATTTGAAACAATCAATGACCGTTGCATAAATAAAAAAATGAGAAAAAAAACATGAGTAGGGAAAAAAGAAGGGAAAACTTGATCATTGTTTTATACTTGAAAATAATCTAGAAGTTTTTTTCAGCAATTTTTTTTCAATTTTTTTCTTTTAAAGCCACGTAGGCCTTATGATGGACTACGGTTTTACAGCGTGTGCATTAGGTGATCCATCTATGACAATTGAACAAGCGACACCACCTGTTTTCCCTTCTGGTCCCCTTTTACCTTCTGAGGTCCGTCTTACGTGCTAACACCTTATGACTAGCTTGGTTGTTATTTAGGTCATGATTTTTATACTCATTTGGTGATTATGGCAGGTGAATTGATATCTGTGTGCTTGACAGGAAAGAGTCGTGCAGCTGTTTGAGAAGAATACATTTTCTGTGGTAAACATATTTGATGTCACATTGCGTCCTCAGCTGAATGTTACAGGTGTAGTTGAGGTACTTACTTTCTTGTCAAAAGAGGATAATGTCTTAGGCCTTGCTGTGATTCATGTTTTAAAATATCTGTAAATGATCACATTAGAATTACTTAGAATCTGTTATCTTTAAGCATTGTCACTTTTGACTTGTCTTAGGTCTCTGCAGTTTGCAGTTGGTAACATGGTTGTACTGATATCACCGTTATTTACAGATTCCTGAAGGAAATGGTTCAGGAGTAGTCTGGGATGCACAAGGTCATATTGTCACCAACTATCACGGTACTTCTACGGATTTGTAATTTTCTATCTCGACATACGAAAAAATTCTGCTAGTGTTGTACCTGATGGAGCTTATTAAGCTTCTATATACCTAGGAGTTCACATGCTTAGAAAAATTATCATTGTTTTCTCGTTTTGGATATAGTGGTGATAATTTATTGTGTTCGTCCTCTAAATAGTGAAGCAGATGTTTGATAAACCCTTCACAATTGCATAGTCTTTTGAAGATCCACCTTGTTGATTGATTAACCCATTCTAGTGTTATTTGTCACCAGAGAGAACCAAATACCGTCTTCGCCCTCTACTGTTAACCTAGAATTTTTTAGGGATTTCCTGGGAGGGCTCCGAGCCTTTCTTCCTCTTGCGAGATTTTATCATCCATGTCTTTCTAGATGGGTGTGTACTCAAACAAAATTGTGCGTTGAGAGAGAACAATCAAGAATGTGCCAGGCTTAACCATTTTGAGGAAAATGATGAACTTGAATCATTACTGCAGAAAAAAACAATATTAACACTTCAAGTTAATGTTTAATTGGTTGATTAGACAAATTGTAATGTTGATCGTAATGCTCTAAAAAACAGGTTTTACTGATGGTGTGTATTTATCTGAGTATTTGTTTGATGGTGTGTAATTCGTAATATATGGATATCTGTAGATTATGACCATCATAACGATACTGACACAAATGCTGACATGTGGCGAAGAATTGCAAAGCTAAACGTGCCTTCAAAGTTCAAACCTAGCAAAATATTTATGGAAAGCCTGTAATGTCTCACTGTGAAAGATGTTTTAGCTAGAAGACATATAACTATCAACGCGAATTGTCCGCTTTGTAATCAGGATATGGAAACAACTCTTTATGCTCTTGTTGGTTGCAGCGGATGGATTCATGGTTAGGTTGAAATGGATACAGAGCTGAAAATTTTAGAAGGTCCTAGAAGCAAATTTAGTGAGTTCATGGGTTGACTGACCTAGAGAATTGAAGGGGATGAATGATGTAGGGTTGGAATCATAGCTTGAGCGAGGTGGGCAGCTTGCTAGGAATGATTCAATATTTAAAAATGTAAGGGGTGATACTTCATTACTAATTAAGGGCTTTGTGAACGTAATTACAGACTACAAAACATATATATATATATGTAATAGGATCTTTTATCTCTTCCCTGTCTAAAGGGATTTATCTGTGTCTGTTTGGTAACCTCCCCTTGGTGATATGCTGGAAATCAAGTTAATCTAGAGTGTTGTGGGTTTTGGTGCTGTTATAAGAGATGAGGAAGGACAAATCAGGAGCATTGTCCTTTAAAAGAGTCTGGGGGTATGGCCTGCTAAGCCTTCTGAATCTGTTGCTATGTTGTTTGGCACCCAATTGGCAGTGTGCTGCGATATTCAGGAGGCTTGGACGGAAAGTGATTCCTTATAATAGATGGCATGACACTCTCAACACTGTAAACTTTCCCGCAAGGGTACTGTCCCTGAGAAGTAGACTCAGCTCCGTGATGTTTGTCATGTCATATGCACTTCTTGCCCCGAGTTACACTTCTGATACATGTTTATCACCTGAGCTAAATGTATCTATCCACACTGACCGATAGGCTTGATCTGCTCTCCCAGATCAATCATGTTCAAAGAAGGAACATGAGAAATAACATAATAGAATTGGATATTTTTTTTGTCAATTTAAAACAAGAACCCATTACAATATTATTTCCACATGATCATATTCTACTTCAATTCCAAAGAGAAATATTTTATTCTTGTGGAAAAAGGATGTTTCTTGATTGCTCCTTTCCTGACCTAATTAGTTGTGGAGTGACTATTGTCAATTATCGTCTATGTTTAAGGAAGATACAATTTCAAAGAATAGCATTGAAATTGATATTAGCTTCTGTCCAAGAATTAAGCTCAGTGGGTGGCACCCTTTTTTCTTCTTAGGTAATTGGTAATTTAAAAGACTGATGAATATAATAATGTAAACTAAAAATTGGAAATGAAGGTTCCAAAAATCCATCCTTATGACATGCTTGTTGCATCCCGGTTACTTATACTTATCTCTGGTTTCTTCATACATATGTAAATTCTATATACTCATGTACTTGCTCTGTTGCGTTTAAGCATCCTCCGGAGTCGTTTGAGTTGGGGAAGAAACTCCAAAATGCAATCTAATAGTTCTTGCGTTTAAATGATGTTCAGTTATAGGTAATTCCCTTCAGAGAAATTCTAGTCCTGGGCAAGTTGTTGCGCGCGTTAATATCTTAGCCTCAGATGGGTAAGAATGAATATTGTACCTTCAATCACTTAATTGACAGCAACCTCAATCTTTGATCGATTATTTGTTGTACTGTAGCTCAATTTATATGGTTGTTCTCATTCTCAATAATATTGTCTGCAGGGTCCAAAAGAGCTTTGAGGGTAGATTAGTTGGGGCAGATCGTGCAAAGGATTTAGCTGTCTTAAAGGTTCACTATCGTTGTCACTTCTCTTCTCATTTAGTCAAACGAATTGGTGCTCTTTACAGCATGCTACAAAGATACAGTATCAGAACGTTGAAAGTAGTGGATCATGGCCAATATTTCTCTAATTCAAAAGCTTGCTCTAAAAGTTTGGTCATTTACTATGATGTGATTTGAAGAGCAGGACAGGGAAGTAAAAAGTAAGAACTTAGAAGTAATCTAATGTAATACTCCCTCCTATTCAGGGTTTTCATCCCTTTGTGTTTGAGGGAGTAAATTAAGAAAAACAACAAAATTACCTAACTATCCCCATATATCCCCACCCCCAGAACCCGAATAACCATAAGCAACACCGTGCACGGTAGTGGTGCATCACCTCCGTTGCCACCAGCAAACGGCCCAAACATCGACGGCCTATTCTCCATACTTAAAATCCAACGTCCTCCCACCAATAGTGACCACCAGCCGCACCCTCAAATTGGCCGCAGCCAACAACTGAGCAGCAACCACCGAGTACCGCCATTCTTCACCTACAGCAACCATCAATCACCATCATAGCTCACTCATTTAATTCACCTACATCAACCATCAATAATCACTTCGCCAATTATTTGAGAAACGAGATCTGGCCGGAATTAGAGGATAAAACAGTGGCAGTGGGTAGGGGAAACGAGATCTGAGCGGTGGAAGTATAGGCTGCTTTGACGAGATCTGGGCTGGTCTTGGACAACAGTGGTGGTGGTGACGCGCACGGCGACTTGCTGACGTGGTCATTAAAGGCTGACGCTACCTGAGCTCCAGTGGTGCACGGTAGTTGTAAGATGTGTGGTGGTGCGCGGTAGCGGTGCTTAAGATCGATGGCGGTGTGAGGTTGGTGGTGGCATGGTGATGGTGGAGGGTAGGCAGGGAAATGAAAGAGAGGGAATGGATGGGGGGTATATATTTGCATTTAGAGATAATTTATGTCCAAATAATGAAATAGGGAAGAAATCCTGAATAACCGAATAAGGAAATAGGGAAGAAAATGGTGAATAGGAGGGAGGACTATATTATTATAATAATACTACCCGTGTTTCATTTTTATTGGTCCCATTTTCAGTTTGTCGTCAGTAAAATAATTATTACTTCCTATTGTACCCTTACTTAAAGTCTTTAACCAAAGCTTTCATCCCATCAATATCACACATGTATCGTCTAATTTACATGAACATATATATATGTTGACTCACTGCTGCTGAATGAGCAATTATGTCATTGTTGCTCGGCAAACATGTAGTTTTGAAGTCCCGATTTTTTGTTGTTGGAGGGGGAGAATGATGAGGTGGTCAATAGGGGAAGAGGTGTCAAGAAGCATCATCAAGGGTTGGGGATTAGGTATTGTCAAGAAAAATAAGAAAAATAAATTAGAACTGAATCAGGAAGGCCGTTTTGTTGTGTTAAAGTTTGGGTCGTTGGGGAACCGTCAGGGACGGAGTGGGATAAGGTGGTGTTGACGCTTTTTTGAGTAGAGAGCGGGCACTGTTGATTTGTTGTTGAGGTAGTGACTGGTAAGCGAGAAGGATCGAGGAGACTTAAGAGGGGAAGAGAGGAGAGGATGGAAGGGGAGGGAAAGATAGTGAAAGTAATTATGGAGGTTGGGGAAAATTAAGAAAGAGATGAGAAGCACTCATAATAACATTAGCGAGGAATAACGCTACTCTATGTTATTGTGGACTGTGAGCAATGAACTAGATACGGGGTTTCTAGTAACAGCCCAACTTCAAGTTTCGCCAATCTTTTTAGGTTGCTATGTCCATAATCTTTCTCTAGATATGCATCCTTAAGAACTCTTTCTTTCATAAGCGATATTGCTTTTGTGAATCCCCCTTGGTTTGGACTTTGGAGTGAGGCGCACCGAGATGACAAAGGTCAGTGATGACGAGGCACAAGGCTCCAAGCGAAGGTGTGAGCCTCCTGCACATGAAGCATACAATTTTTTGTATAGGAATTTTCATAACCCTAGTGTGAAGAAATGCGGCTTAGGCACAAGGTGCAGCCAGTTACGCTTTAGCAATTTTAGGCGAGGATGTGTCCAAAAGACATACAAAGGCACGCGCCTTGGCTTGATACTCAGGAAGAAAAAATTGAAGTATTAAAAGTCATGTGCAAACCATCCCTGCCTTTAAATGTGATTTTTTTCCAGCAAAAATATAACCAGTTCAACCTTACTTTTCCACTTTTTACTGTCTGCCATTGTTGTGCGCCTTGGCTTGATACTCTGGAAGAAATTGAAGTGATTAAAAGTCATGTGCAAACCATCCCCACCTTTAAATGTGACTTTTTGTTTTCCAGCAAAAATATAACTAGTTCCATGGATACTCCGACACGTCAGTTGGGTGGCGTATTCCGTATCGACACGATACGATACGGGATACGATACGTGAAACGTCCTCGATACGCCAGAATATGACACGATTCGGGTACGGCGCAAAGCAGTGAGAAAACTTACCTTTGTTGCTCGTGTGAAGCTCTTTTAGTATGAAGAACTTGACCTTCACCCAGATCTAGTTACATTTGAGTATGTTATCAGTAGTTGAAGCCTGATAGAGTGATAGGTGTGAGGAAAAGCTGTAGCAAGAGGTAGAAAAAAAGAAGAGAGAGAAAAAGTGGTAGTGCGGCAGGTTAGAATGGGTAGTGGATWRGGKTTKKWWTTTTTTTWAAAARGRRKTGGGTAAAAGGTTAGTGGATGATAGCTGTAAAGATGAATTGTAGTATTTTATTAGTATATGTTTTATCTCTCAATCCTTACCTTTAATACTACTTATACAAAACAGGAAAGATAAAACCAAAGCATATTTTTTATTTATTTCTCAAATATGTTAAGAAAATATATATAAACGTGTCGTATCCGTGTCTATAAAATAGTCAAGACACTCCTTTGACCGTATTCCCGTATCTATTAAAATTCAAAATCACGTGTCCGATACTCCTATACGTATCGGATACGATACTTCGTATCCGTGTCTGAGTAACATAGACTAGTTCAACCTTACTTTTCCACTTTTTACTAGCTTCCATTGTTGTTCTTTCTCTTTTCCAGCAAAAATAATGTAAGGTAGTCTTTTTACAAATACCCCTAAACATAAGGTAGTTGATTTTATGATCAAAATTTAGTGAAATTTATAAAATAGGGTTTAATCTCACTTTTGGTGAAAGTTAAGGGGCTTAATTGCTACATATCAAACTTCAGGGGCCTAATTTCACCATTGACTAAAGTTAAGGGGTTTAATTACTACTTTCGCAAACCTTTTGCACTACTCATCAAAACTTCCATTTTGTCATGGGCTTGTTTCTGGTAATTTTGGTAATTTTATTCTTATTTTCCTCTCAAATTTGTTCTTCCCTTCTTTTCTCTCTTCTCTTCTCTCTCCTGTTGTTCTTTGTCATTCTCTTCCCATGGTCTATGTTCTTCTTGTTTTTTAATCTTTCTTCCCTGTTTCTTCTTTGTTTTCTACTTTTTCTTCTTTTGTCCATCTCTTTAGTGCCTTATCTTCTTTTTTCATCTCTGTTCATCATATTCTTTTTCTATGCAAATCTAAATGCATCATGAGCAATATTGTCTTCTCTATCCTATATTTGAAGATGTTACTTTATCTTTACCATACTTGTGTGTGTTTCATGTCCTGGAATTCAGGTGCCTCGCTTTTACTATGTCCTTCATCTAAAATGAAAAAGCAACGGCAGTGTAGTCACTGTTACTCCGTATGTTATGTCATATATAGAATTATATTACCTTATCTTTAATTTGATGATATGATTTTATGCTTCTTAAGTATACTGGGTGTAGAACTAATGTAAAAGGCTAATACTGAAAAAGTGTTCTTCGCTCTCAAAAGGTGCATGCCTTTACCTTGCAACTTTTGCGTCATCTTCCCGACCCTCTGTGCCTTGGTGTGTCTCTCGCCTCCTCAAACTAAGTTTTCAACATAAAATTTTGTGAAACTATACCTTTGTTGGATTTTTAAGTGGGTTAACATGTAAGATGGGGATAATGGGGGAAAGAGAAGAGAAACATGTGGAATTAGCATAGGAGTGCTCATTGCTTGCTGAGCCTTATGCACAAGGCAGCCGAAGCCTTCGGTTATGCTTTTTCAAGCTGTCTAAACGGTATACATTTTTAAATCTTTTTGATTATTACTAAAAATATAGTCCATTCGTTTATATTAGTGATATTGGAAGTGTTACTGATATTGGGAGCCAAGTTGTATCTCCCAAACAATTGCTATGCTAGACAATTAGTCCCATACTCACATATGCCACAGCAACATCGGCATCAAACCTATGGTCCAAAAGAATTTTCATTTGGCTGATATGAATAATCATAAAACATTGTAGAGATAGGAGAAGATAGCTGTAAAGAGAGGAATGTCTGAAAAAGGAGATCGAAGCAACATCGGAAAGATACTAAGGGCCAAGACAAAAATACGAAAAACAAGAGTGGCAACGTGCAGTAGCTCATGACCTCAGCTTAAGCTTGAGAGACTCATGTTGATTATCAGTTTTCTTGTCTGTTATCTCGCCACTGATTTCTTTTCAGGGTGAAAGGTTTATTGATGCCTTCTACTCATATAGCTCTTCGTTTCAACCTTTTCATGTTAGATGCTTTGAGAAACGAGTACTGTACTACCCCATTAGGTTGTTTTTCTCAAACTTCGTACAATTACAAGCGTCACTTATGCTAATTTATCTATGCTGGCTATGGAATATTTATCGTGTACAGTTTGTCATGAATAATTTGTTTTAAATAGTTTTTATATCCTTCCAGTACAATTGAATTAAGACTATTATAATATATCTAAACCTCTTCCTCCAGTTAACACATATTTTACCCCTTTGCAGGTCGAAGCTGCTGAAGACCTGTTGAAGCCCATTACAGTGGGCCCATCATCGTCCCTCAAAGTTGGTCAACAGTGTTTAGCAATCGGGAATCCTTTTGGTTTCGATCACACTCTTACAGTCGGTGTTATAAGTGGATTGAATCGCGATATATTTAGTCAGACCGGAGTTACAATAGGTGGCGGAATTCAAACAGATGCTGCTATTAATCCAGGAAATAGGTTCCACTTCTGACCTCTTACCCAATTCAACAGACCAGAGTCACAATATTTTTACAGAATTCTGCCGTAACTCTTTAGTCTTAATTTATGAAATTGTGCTCGTATGTGCTTACAGAAACCTAATGTCTGTTGCCCTTCTTTTTCGTCCGTATCAAATTGCTTTCATGATTATGTTTGTCTCTGTTATGTATGCTGCGGGAATTGCTTTTATGTAAACTACTAACTTATTCGATCGATTTATTTTGTTTATTGTCGACAGTGGAGGACCGCTTCTGGATGCCAAGGGTAATTTGATCGGCATCAATACAGCAATATTTACTCAGACAGGTGAGCTCTGACTTTTGTTTTTTTGGGTAAGACACTAAGAGTGTTGCTTTCGGCAGAAACAGCTCATCACGGTCTTTCGTTTTAAAGAAGTCACAAACCACTCAATATTATCATGAGACATTCAGAAATTTGTGGGCCACTATGGCAGAGCTTTTAGAGCAGTCCAATCTCATCCATAGAAATAATGCGATAGAGCTTATGATTAGTGTTTTCCTTCTCTTTTGTTCTTCTTGTGCTAGGAAACTCTAGCCAAACATTTACAACAGTCCTTCATTATGCCTCACTAAGTTGATGTTTTTCTATGATGTCCTGGTGTATAAGACACCATATAACAACATAAAAATGGCATCTCCATATAATAGAAGAGGTAACTGGACTCTAGGAGATTAAACAGAACCCTTATATCTATCATGCTTGGACGTTTCTGTCTTTATTTATTATCAATCAATACTATATATATTCCTGAAACCAAGGGACTTTAATGTAATTAAATAAATCTATACAAATTAATTATACTATATAGTTTTTAATCGATAGCACTGTGCGATGGACCCGACCAAGGGACTTCAATGTAAATATTATATAGTTTTGGTTTAAGCATAAATTTAGAGAATATCAAAATAT
>VHZZ01006221.1:13225-46480 GCA_009801015.1 Silene noctiflora | reverse complement strand
GCGCCAATTCCTGCAAGGCGAGGCATTTAGTCATAGTACGGGAAATAGGGGGACAAAATGCACATAAGGGCACGCAAATCCGCGCGAAACAGGCTAAAATAAGAAGAAAAGAGTAAGGAAATAGGACAAATTCGGACACTTATCACTAATTTATTTTATCGTAATTTTAAGATATGGCATAGAAAAATATAGTAATGATAAATTTATGAGTTATCAACTTTAATGTAGTTTTATTTAATTGAACATAAATTTTAATGCTAAACAAAGGTAGCCCGGACGGAGCCGAGCGCTAATACTAGTAAATATATATACACTAATCTAAAACATCGACCACCTATCATAGATATCGGGGTGACCTTGGGTCCTTGTTGCTATGGTTTTGAATTTTAGGTCCTCAAATCTATATCTTGTATACTTTAGGTCCTCATTATTTGGTTAACTCTAATCTAAAACATTGACCACCTATCATAGATATCGGGGTGTTCTAGCTTGAGTGCATAACACTTTATCGATCTGCATAACTTGACCCGTTAACTTATTATTTAAACAGTTCAATTTCAACCCATTTAACCCGTTTAATTTCATAACTCAACTAAACTTTAATAACCAATTAACCCCAAAATGATGACTAATAATCCTTGCATTTCAACCAATTGATTAGGTTGTCAAGTTAACTAAACGAAATTATAATTAATACTTATAAATAAATGGATTATTCGTATTGGGTTCTTATCGAAAGACTTAAACCCTAACCCGACCCACTCAAGTATCGTGTTGTATCCATGTCAACTCAAATACTCAATTACATAAATGGGTTGCAAACTTATCGGGTCGAGTGAATAATTACACCCTACATTCCTAATTTCCTATGCTAAATTGCAAAATCTTCCGCTATAGAAGTGAGGAACTTACCATCTTCCATGGTAGTTAATAGTTTATTCAAAGATTTGAAGGAAGAAACTTAGCATACTTACCATTAATGGCGATGAATCTCAGTTTCGAAGATGCTATGTCGAGGATAGATACTTTGAGTTCAACAATCAAACTCCCTGTAAGTTTCAAACATATTTCCCCACATTCTATAAATTACCAAGTAACCCAGAAAAGTTGTTGCATTTTGTATAGTGCATATTAATTTTGTTTGATTTTGATTGCAAGTTTTGATTTTTCTGATGCATATGTCACACAGTTCTTGTTTAAGACGCAATATCCGTATTATACTTAAAACGGGTGAAGTATGGTAAAGGAAACGTTAAGGATGATGGCTAGGGACTAACAAAAGAGTTGTCTTGTATATGCAAGTAGAAGCATATTTGACCCGTTTACATCTGAAGACGGATATAGTGATTATTATAAGGTAAGAAATTATGTTGAATTGGTCTTTTCATGGTCATGGGAGTCACTAGTCAGTCACATTTGGTTAATGGAGGTCACGAAGAAAAGATTATTCTTTTCATATTTGACTATTGGCTTTGATTTGATTCATCTTAGAATATTTGGTGACAACAGATTGCAATTGATTAAAATTATGATGATGAAATAATTTGGGGGTATAATCTTAGTTTGACATACCCTAGTTAACATTTTTAGGGATTGGTTGTTAGTTTGATCTACCATTTGATATCAATTACGGAGTATGATTTTTTTTTATTCATGGATTATGTTTGATGCAATTCTCGATTATGAGTGATTTGGAACCGGCCTTTCTGTATCGTCATAGTTGCCAATATAGGAATTTGTCATTCGTCTGACACCCTTACCCCAATTTGTACGAGCACATTGTTTTTGTCGTTGTATTATTGTGTTTGAGTTAGTCTTTAGCGTGGTTTGATCTCAACTCGAAATGCTGATACGTACTAAATTACAAATAAGCAATCTGACCTCTTAGGGCTCTTACAGCAATACAGGTCTCTCTTGGCCATTTCTAAAATGCAAGCTGATTTTCTATTGGTCTTTGTCCCAGTAGTTTATTTTGGTTTAAGAGAATTGACGGACAATTATTTAGTCGTAAGAATTATTCAAGAAATGACTTAGTGACCACCTTTGGTTTCCAGGACTTGAATGTAAAGGACTCATTCAGATATATTATAACTAAAAAACAGAGAATTGAAGCCTGCAGGATTGATACTAGTCTTCCAAACAACTGGCATAGAATCGACTTGCATGTCTTGAGGTATTAGGTGCCATATTTCCACCTACTTCCAAGAGAGAACCCCAAAATCCTGTCAAAGGAGCAATGGTGATGCTCTTGTAGTAAAAATTTGCGATAATTTGATTTGTTTTGAGAATGGCAGCACTTGGTCCAGCACCGCCACCACCAATCTCACCCCCACCTCCACCACCAATCTCACCACCACCTCCACCACCAAGCTCACCGCCGCCACCTCCACCATCAACCCCACCACCACCTCCATCAACCCCACCTCCGCCGAGTGACTCTCCACCTCCTGCACCTTCACCTTCACCACCGCCTCCTTCACCTCCAACTCCACCACCTTCGTCCAATGCCCCACCACCAACGATACTACAACCACCCCCTCCTCCTCCCCCCGGGTCTCCACCACCTCCAAATGCAAGTCCTCCATCAGGTTCCTCACCACCGTTGTTAAGTCCGCTACCTCCATCAGTTCCTTCACAGAATGCCTCTCATAGTCCTCCATCCCACATAAAGTCTCCGCCTTCATCATTGCATATTCCTCCTCCATCAAATTCTTCGTTATCTCATACATCACCACCTGTTGTGGCTGCTGCACTAGGGAGTGTGGCATTGTTAATAGCTGTATTTGGCCTTCTTTGGTTGATGTTTGCTAGAAAAAAGAGGAGACGGGATCCATATGGATTAGAGGGTTACTACAAGCCTGGAGGTCGGAGCCCTTGTTATATCATTTTTCTCCTCTGGAGTACTCACTCCTTTGTTCTAGATTTTTGCATTTTAATTTGTCGTAGTTATGGATGCTATCTGCCCTTAAATTGAGTCATATATCCCTTGATTTTTTTACCTCAAGTTTCGATTTCATTGGCACTTGGAACTGGAAAAAAGTTTACGATTTTTTACAAATCCAAGGATTGAAAGGTCAATCATTTTTTTCTTAGCTCCTTTGGGAAAAAGGTGCCGTAGAACCCAGAATGTTTTGATTTTGCCATGAAGTACGTGAAAGTAACTTGGGTGTGGGGTTCCCGATGTTTTCATGCTTCAATGTTAATAAAAATTGCTTTATGCTGCTTATCTTTGATAAAGACTTGTGATTTGCACGATGATGGTAGCTGAGAACTGATAAACACCTGAAGTTGATATCGTCATATCGTACTACTTAATGGTTTTTGACTTAATATTATTCCTAATTGGAAATGATGGCTTATTGCTGTAGTAGTTTATTTGAAAGCATAGTCATCTGCTCAACAAAGCTCATGTTTTGGGGTGTCCATGGAAATAATCAACAGAAAAATGGAGACTTTTGGTGATTATTTTGCATGACGAGACTTTATATCACTTGTTTGAAGCATTGCAAATGTGTTTTAGTTGCCGAACCCACATCTCTTACTTTTTAAAATTACTTATCTCCCTTCTGCTTATATCTCGTGATGCTTTTTATTGCAGATAGTTTTCATGCATCATCGACACAATCAGGACAAGAGAGTTATCCTCCTTCGGGAGAACATTTTTCAATGTTAAAGTCTTCTCCTTCACCGTTATCAGCTGCACCATCGATGTCGAATTCTGTTGGTCTTTCTTCAACACTTCAACATCCGTTGTCGACAAATGGAAGAAGTGGGGGGTTGTGGCCAAACTCCAACAGTTCAGGGCCGGTTAATTCATTTTCATCATCTATGAAAGGAATTGCTTTCGGAAATGGGACAACCGCCTTTACTTATGACGAGCTAAAAATTGCAACAAATGGCTTTTCCAGTGCCAATCTTCTAGGACAAGGAGGTTTTGGATATGTTCATAAAGGGATGCTTCCAACTGGGAAAATAGTAGCTGTCAAGTCGTTGAAATCTGGTAGTGGACAGGGAGAACGTGAATTTCAGGCTGAAGTGGAGACTATTAGCAGGGTGCATCACAGACATCTTGTGACATTGGTTGGATACTGCATTGCTGATTCACAGAAGTTGCTTGTTTATGAATTTGTTCAGAACAAAACCATGGAGTTCCATTTGCATGGTTAGTTTGTCTCTTTTGTTGTAGTCCCTCCATTCATTTGAATTCACTACGTTTTCCTTTTTGAGACATTTAGAACAGTTCGCTATATGTCAACTTTGGGTAAGAAGTAACATGCAAAACACTTTTATGCGATTGTGGACCGCAATCTTCTCTCACATATTTTTGAATTTTGAAAACTTCGGTCTGAAAATTAATTATAGTGAATTCAATTGAGTGGAGGGACTAAATTCTGCCTTTTAAGATGTTATATGCTTTTATTGGGTCTTGTCTTATTCTCGATGCTTCATAGAGCATCAAGTGTTTCAGACATCAGCGGAATAATTTGGGGCTATTTCTTTGGGAAGTGACAGTACTTTTAACTGATTGACAGCCGTTATGTTGCAGGGAAAGGGCAACCTGTACTGGATTGGCCGACAAGACTGAAGATTGCTGTTGGTGCTGGGAAAGGATTGGCATACTTGCATGAGGATTGTAAGCTTTCTTCTTTAAAATGCTTGTCGATCATTGTACTCTCCTTTCAGTAAAATCAAAACTGAAATTATTTTCTTCGCTAGGTCATCCTAAAATCATTCATCGGGATATCAAAGCGGCTAATATACTTTTGGACTACTCATTTGAGGCAATGGTAAGTTTAAACCTTTTACAAGTAAATGCTTATATCCACTAAAATTGCACTGTGGGAAGTGGTTATTTTCTCGCCAGATGATGTGCTTCTTTATTAGAAACTCTCATCATGGAGTAAGACCTTTGATGCCACATTTTTCTGTTTTCCAACATCTCTATAATCATCCAGGTTGCTGATTTTGGACTAGCAAAGTTCTCTTCCGAGGCTAACACTCATATATCAACCCGAGTAATGGGAACAATCGGGTACATATACGAACTCTGCATAATTTTTGTATTTGTATTGTAGGTTGACATTTAAATCACATTTTAATGGTACTTCCTTTTCTTGTGGATTTTTCTGCGAGATAGGTATGGGTAAAACGCTAATGTCACTGAAAATATCACCTACGTTAGATTAGGTAAAATTATCGAAATTTCATCTTCACGTAGTTTGTCCACATAATTGGTGGTAAATGAGTAAATTAGGTGAAAGTAGGTTATGTGTTAAATCATTCTTAACCGAGAAAAAGGATATCCAAACAGGGTGACTGGAGACATCTGCCATTCTTCACCTTGGTTCACCCCAATGTGAATATAACCTTAGTTCAATGGTTGGTGTAGTGTCAATGTACACTCCGCATTAGGTCCTTTTGCTCTATTCATGATCTCACTGCGTTATGGATTCCATATGATTGACCAATCTAACTAATTACTTAATCTGATTATCTGAATTTCTATCATTTGCTTTTGGCAAAGAAGTGAAGTAGTGGTTATGTTGGGGCATCCTTGCCTAAGTTTAAGCTCCGAAATTACCCTTCTCTAACACTTCAACTTTTCCTCAACTCATCATTGTTGCTTTCTATGGGCACTTTTGTACATTCAAAACGTAGTCATTTACCCAAAAAGATAAAGTAAGAATCTCAATTATCAGCCGAAAAATGAAAACTCTAGAGAGTATTTACAACTCCCACCTTTTTCTTAGTCTCATGTTCAAAACTCCTACCTTATACTGTATAAATTATTATATTTTTTCAAATTCCATCCTTCTATGCACATTTCCATTAAAATTTCCCCCAAGATCCCTTATTTGCCAAACTACGAGACATTTTCTCTAGAAAAATCAAATCTTTTAACAAATTTCATTTTTGCCTGAAAGTCTGAAACCAACTTTTGATAGAAAGGATTGTTCATTCATGACCGGTATTTCTGAAAAAAAATGACACTTATTTTGACAAAAGTTGACGTTTGGTGGAAGTTTTAGAGAAAATGTTGACAAAATGTGAGAGTTTTGGAAAAAAAATTATACAAAGGTGGGAGTTCTTAAAATAAGGTACAGAAAATGCCGAAGTTTTGAATTAACTCAACATTCTAAGAAAATTGAGAATCAAAGGGAGTATATTGCTTCCTCTTTTACCAATTGTCTGTGACGTAAACGTTTGTTGTGGACCTTGTGGTGGACTGAAGTTATAATTTTATACGTAATACTTGCAGGTACCTTGCTCCTGAATATGCCGCAACTGGACAGCTCACTGAGAAGAGTGATGTTTTTTCGTTTGGGGTTTTGCTTCTGGAGCTAGTTACTGGACGCCGCCCAATTGACTATACTTCACCCGCTAAGATGGAAGATAGTTTAGTGGACTGGGTAATTAATTGTTAAAGAAACCTTAATTTCCATTCCTTTGCCTGCCAATTGGTTTGAGTTTTTTTTGGTTAAAGTGAGCCACAAGGGCAGTTTTGATTCTGGTAGATTTCGAACCTGGGTTACGAGACCACTTACCATTCAATGACTTTCTCAACTAACTTAGCTGTCTTTGCTTTTCTTGAAACTAGTGGAATGCATACTTTATTACTCAGGATGCTAACTGCTTCTACTTATACTTAACATTCAGGCGAGGCCTCTACTTTCGAAAGCCGTTCAAGATGGGAACTTTGATACCCTAGTTGACCCACGATTAGAAAACAGTTATATTCCTGCTGAAATGGGAAGCATGATCACATGTGCTACGTCTTGTGTGCGTCATTCAGCCAAACGCAGACCACGAATGAGTCAGGTAACAGTCTAAAGTTTAAACCATTATATTTAGACTACCAGAGCGACTAGGTAAGTCATTTTTTTTAGCTGGGATGAGTCATGATGACAGGTTTATGGTGTTCTCTGAATTCTTGTTGATTAGCAGACTCCAGTGAAACAGCCTAATCATTACTACGCTACACATGACCCATATTACCCACACTTGACTTCTTCCCTTCCAAGTGTTGGACACATTTTTTGGCTATTTCGCGGCCTTCTTCCTGATGCACCCGACAATCCGACATCTAGACAATACGAGTAGTTTTGTTTTTTTGTTACTTCCTGCCCTGTTAAAAAGAGAGCTTCTCACAATACTCTCTGTGCGATTACTGAGCAGGTGGTACGTGCTCTTGAAGGAAACCTTGCACTGGCGGATCTGAATGATGGGGTTAGGCCGGGATTCAGCTCCTTTTATAGTTCAAGAGACATTGGTAGTACTGCTAACCTGGACGATATGACGGGACTTAGGAAAATGGTTTTCACAAGTAATGGGGACGCTAGCACCGAGTTCAGTACTACTCGTAGTGGATACTCTGGTGGTGGATAGTTAATAGGTCGTCAAACATGAAGAAAGACAACAGAAGAGCCAGGAAGTTTACTAATGACCATATACTAATATCAGTAGTCAGGACTGTTTCTCTGAGTAATCTGAAAACTTTAGGCAAATCGCTCTTAGAGTGATCTTTTGTTGACAACAATTATCTACTGCTTGAATTCTAACTTGTTACATCTGTCCTTAAGGAGCTCCTCAACAATCTTCAAGTGATTCTATCATGCTGGCCTCGAAAGTTGTCTCATGTGTGACTTAAACCTTTAAATTCAACGTTGCGACTATGGGTTGTTTGTCTAATTGCCCGGGCTGAGCGATTCATCTGGCCTGTGATGAAGAACATCTTGATTCTTGAAGTCGTTTCGTAAACTGTGTCAAATTTAGTCGAGTTTGTTAAAAATTACTTTCGTACCACGTGTGCTTGATTTATCTGCATACAAGTTTTTTTATTTACAGGGATGTCAGATAACCATGTGGTACAAGACTGTATTGGATCAGATATTGCTAAATTCTTTTAACAATTTTCCAGTATTCATAAAATACTCCACAAGATTATCGTTTATTATGGATTTGAAGTCGTGCCCATTTATCAAAAAAAAAAGGTGTATGTCATGATTTCACTGAAACTGTAAGACTCATGTCCGCGACTTTGACCAGTTAGCGCCTAAATGGTATTTCATCTCAATACGCTCTTATCAGTTATCACAGACCGACAAGGGCGACAACCGTGTGAATCTGGCATTTACATTCAACTATCTCAGAGCGACAACCGTGTCGTATTAGATTGATGACATCCCCCTGATTACTCTTTTGTCGCATTCGGTTCTGATGTATCAGCCAAACAATATTTCAACCCACAGTGCCCTTCACTAGTCGGACGTCGACTATAATGTGATGCACGGTACCGGTATCTTAAATCAATTCTTATTATCCTAAACAGATGTACATGAGTACATGTACATACCTCCCGTAATTTTCAATCAATTCTAAATTTTGACAGATTGAATATGCAAATCACCTGAAAGGAATTGTTAATGCGCTATAAGCAATCAATAAATAGTTGATATATGTTAATCTACAACCTGAAACTTTTGCAATACACAGAATTATAAAATCTTTGACATCGTGGTTATCTGAGGCACAGAGCCCCGATCATTCGATTCCACGATTTTACTATCGACAAATGCTAAACCAATCTTATTCATTTGAAGATTTGTAGAGGCATCATTATACGATTATACCACCTACAATTCGTTATATCGTAACAAAAATAATTTTTATTTTATATAATCTTTATAAAAATCAGACTCACCTTAATATTATACTGCCCTCGATCCCTCGTGGCTCATTTCACACACACAAAAAAAAAATATTTTTTTTATTTATTATACATGAAGGCTTAGTTTTTTTTTTTTTGGAAATTCTACGATGTACTCCGAGTTTTTCGGTTTTCTAAGTTGTATCCCTGTCCTTTTTAAATTTTATGGTATACCCATGAACTTCATGTATTAGTCTATACCACGACTTTATTGACTATTTTCGCTAACTTTGTTTTTTAGTTATTCTATTTAACAACCTATTGATCATTCCAATTATCAATTAATCTACTTATTTACCTATTAGCCTACGGAACTACCTATTGATCCCTCCAATAGTCTATGAACCTATCTAATAATTCACTAAACCTTCGTTATCATTTGATGTTCTATAAAGCAAGTTTTTAGAGTAGTTTATGCTTCTAGAAGGTGATTTGTGATACTTCTCATATAGAAGGATCATATGATATTTAAATTGTTAATGGATAGGTTTTTTTGTTTTGGAAGAGAAAAAGTTATTTGCCTTTTCTATAAAGTTCAAAGATACATCCTAGAATATTAAAAAGATAAGGGTACAATATAAAAAATCCAAACTCGGGGTATAACGTAAAATTTTCCTTTTCTCTACCAATTAAGCTATTTGCCCATTAACTAAGTAGACCTTATAAAATTGACCTGATCCGACACCTGAACTCAGAACCTGAGTTTGACCCGACTCAATATAATCTGCCCCAAATGTTTAACGTTGCAAACTAATTATTATTCATAAATAACTTAATAATAATTGAGCCGAAAAAGACCGGTTCGGCCCAAACTCCCACAAACCTGAATTGACCACACAATAACTAACCCGACCCAAACACGACCCTATTGACCCGTGTGCCAGAGGTGGCAATCGGGTCACTCGGGTCAGTTACGGGCCGGGTCAAAGCGGGTCGGGTCATATCGAGTTCGGGTTATGTCGGGTAAGTTACGGGTTCGGGTCGGTTCGGTTCATGTCGGGTCATCTTCGGGTCGGGTCATCAACAGGCGGCAAGTCGGGTCGGGTCATTAGCGGGTCGGTGTCGGGTCAGGTTATCGACATATATTTTATCTTATATATTTAGTTTTAAATGATAATTTTATGTTTAAATAATAGGTAGGTGTATTAATTGTACTTTCAAATGAAAATAATTACGATGAATGTCAATTTGGTGTTATTTAAACCATTATTAAGCTAGTTCATTATCGGGTCATCTATCGGGTTGAGAAAATATCGGGTCACGGGTCGAGTCGGGTCAGTTCAGGTCGGGTTCGAGTTGGAAAATATAAGGCTACTATCGGTTATCGGGTCGGGTCGGTTCACCCAATTGGGTATATGCCTGAGTGATCTTAGAATTGCAAGAAGGTATGGTGGGTAGATAAAACATGAAGTAATTAAACAGCTGCCAGTGATAATAAACCCATATTATTCCCTACAAAACAAAGGAATCAATAATCAATAATCAATAATCAATAATCAATAATCTTTGCATATTCCCTTCTTTCTCCTTCAAAAAAAGTTTCAATCTTTAACTTGTCTCCTTGGTTTTCAGCAACAACTCTTGAAAAGGGCACTCTTTGATTTCTCAGCTCAATCCATGGCTTCACGCAGGCGTAAGCTCCTTAAGATCATCATCCTTGGTGATAGTGGGTAATTTAATTTAATTTTTTTTGTTTGTTTCAATTTTTGTTCATTTCTTGTATAATTGATTAATGGGTTTTAATTATTTTGTGTTGTTTGATTATGATTTTAACAGGGTTGGCAAGACCTCACTTATGAATCAGTATCCTTTTATCTTTCATTTTTAATTATTGATTTGTTGATCAACTTTATTTTTTGGTTGTGATTCTTTGTACTCCGATCAATTCTTTACATTTGCTTTTGGTACAAATACCAAGAATTTTTAGTGATGACATACTCATAAATACAGAAAGACCAAAGTTTTTAAAATGGAAACGCAAGGAAATGACTGAGACATCTAAATAAGGAAACTTTAAGAATTGGTCGAGACGGAGGGAGTATTTTGAAATTCTAGGTTTGCCCTTAACTTGGGTGAAATTTAGATTTGTGAATAAGAAATTTAGTAATCAGTATAAAGCAACAATTGGAGCTGATTTCTTGACCAAAGAACTTCAATATGAAGATAGGCAGTTCACATTGCAGGTATGATCTCATCTGCGTATCAGTTGCTAGTCCAAATTTGCTCTTTTCAGTAGTTGACTGCATGCTTCTGAATTTTCTTTATTAGCTGCTGTTGTTTGGCGACAATGATCATGGGTTTGTTTTAATATAATAATAGAAGGGAAAGCCATGGATGGGAAGGGAGGGGGGAATGGAGCAGAGTGATGTCGTTTTTCTTTCTGAATCTCTTATATGTTAGAAGGGTTTTAATTTGGTTTGTAGGAGAGAAATGTATCCCTTAATTTCTTGACCTTGAAGAGATACTTGTTCTATGTAACTCGCAGGGACTAAGCTAGGGCAAAATAATGACCTAGGCCGATTTTCACTTCGTCCATGTTCATATATATTCGTTAATCATAGACCTCATATCATATTATTTTAACAGATTCAATTCTTAGTAGGATTTCTAGATTAGATTATTTACGAAACAAACAAATTATTCATAAATTTATGTAGTTATTAAATTATACACGTTGAAACAACCAAAAATATTATTAATGATAATAAGCTCATTTTTAAGACGGTTCTATTATAAATTAAGATGAGATGAAAGTCGTAAATCAATGAGTAATGAATATTGTTTATTTAATAATAATGAGCATTTTGTAATGATAAAAACGGTTCCCTACTTTCTAAGTACAAGAATCCTTGTTGACAAAAGAAAATATAATAGATCGAGTCGTCAAAAGAACGGTACATAAGAAATATGTTAAATAAGACAATTTTAACAAAAATAAAAAAGTAAATTCCAAAAAGATACCCCATGGAGTCGAACACAGGATCTGTAATAGGCAAAATTTGCTCACAAAAGGTTTTCACCACTGTGCCAATTACATATTAATGATCCTTATATCACTATTGATTATTTGTGCTAGAAAATCTCACCCGGGCCATGGCCCATTTGGCCAGGGCTGAGCTTCGCCTCTGGTAACTCGGGTCCAATGTTTTGGAGACCTCTCATTAGTTGGTTTAACAAAAAACTTGGAGTGAGTTAATTGTTGGAGCGAACAAGTTAATATCTTTGCCTTTCATGCATGTGTCCCTGTCTCCCTGACTTGCGTATTTTCTTTGCATTACCTATTAATTTAAGCTTTCTTGTACTATGAAGCCTTCAGCTTTGCACTTTTTGTTAAAACATCCAATAACTATATCTTAAGTAGGCATTAGAATTGTAGAATTTTCATCATCTTATTCTCCAAGTTGTCAAAATTTAAGCCTGAGTTAGACTGATGACTTCATATAGCCTTCTGCTTCTAAGTTTAAATCTGACTAGGCGAACATCATTAAATTATCAAATGCTTTTGTGCGTAGTTTGCATGGTGCTACTTGCTGGGTTTTGTGCGTTACTTGATTTTGCTCAAAATCTTCTGGTTTGAACTTTGATGCCTCGCAATTATGATATATCATCATCCTACGTTTCTGGTGTGAAAGGAAAGCGCTTCCAGCTCTGGTTTTATATTGCTTACAGTGTCACAAGTATGTAGCATGGCTTTTGACAACACATGAAAACGAAGACTACTTGGACTGCTTTCATGGCTACGTTTTGATCTCTTTGGATTAAAATTAATCTTGTGCTTGTCCTGTTAAAATGTCACCTGTGAGTAACTTTTGGGTCTATATTGTACTCAATAGCGTTAGTACTCGTGTTTTATGGATATAGTTAAGGATTTCCTATGACTTTACGATAAAGATCTAGTTTGATTGAGCTTAATTTTGGGTTGAGATGATGTTCATCTTTGAATGAAACCCCCTCCGTCTTCCTTAAGACTATATTTTTCCTACTAAAGAAAGGGTAAGTGTTTGGTAAATGCTGTAGGCCCTTTTGGTCATTTCTATGGCTCTAGACGTTAACCTAAATATGTGCATGATTGAGGCACACTGTCTTTTGCTGCACCACTGTGTGCCAGCTCCATGATTAAACAAGGGATAGAGCCATAGAGGTGAATAAAACTAACTTTTATAAGGGCTAGAGGATGTGAACAGTAACTTCTACAAGGGCTAGCGTAGAATCGTCCTTAGATTGAAATTTGATAATGTTAAAAGACAAGTAAAGATGGTGTGTGGATGAGTGTGAAAAATTCAAGATACAGTTTTGCAACCAAGGTGGTGGGACTCTGTTTTTCACACATATGCCAGATAGTCTGTTAGAGTATAGATGCCAATTGATGCTGGCCGTATTTAAGTCTATTTTAACTACAGTACCAGACTCTTCTGTTCACCTCTCTTATCGTGCCACATGCTCAACTACTCAAGAGCTCAAGAGCCTGATATGCATATGATATCATCCGATTTTTTAGGATTATTTGCACCATGGTCAATATTGATACCCGAATCCATATTTGGTTTCATTTAATATCATAGTGGATACACGACTCCATGGTGGGTTTTACTTACAAGCTAACATCTTTAATGAAATATCAGAATCCATGGCCAATAGTGCACCGGAATCTATTTTGGGTTTCAATTAGCATTTTTAGTCGATACCCTTCTCCCCTCTCACTCGCCCTGCGTTTCCTTTTCTTTTACGTACGTCAGTATTTGTGGGTTGAGGTCCTTGAGGGGGTTGTTTTGAATGCATGACTTGAGGTTTTCCCTTTGGTTGTTAATTACGAACTATTGATGTTATCTATCTTTTTGGCAGTTTACTGAGGTTCTGGTATCAGTTTAACCTTTCAAACAGAGGTTTATTTTTCTTGACCGCATTACAGATTTGGGATACAGCTGGACAGGAGAGGTTTCAGAGCCTTGGTGTTGCTTTCTACCGTGGTGCTGATTGTTGTGTTCTCACTTATGATGTAAATGTGGCAAAATCATTTGAGAACTTGAACCGTTGGAGAGACGAGTTTTTACTGCAGGTAATATAGTCATTAACCCTTTGTTTGGATTGAGGGATGGGAGGAAGAAGGGGAAGGAATGGTCAAAGAGAAGGGAACAATTTCTTTTGTTTGGTTTAGCAGAATTGAGTCAGAGAGAAGTCGAGGGAAGGGACTTCATTTTCCCTTCTACAAGGCACGCTAAAATCCTTCCTAAAATAGGAAAGATTTGGAAGGAAATGGCATTGGTCCCTTCCCCCTCCTCCTTTTGTATCCAAGCAAAGGGTAAGTGATAGGCATTTGAATTTAATTTTTGTCAAAGGGGAATTTAATTCTGGAAAATATGCTCTTCTGTATTATAGGCAAGCCCTTCGGATCCAGACAACTTCCCTTTTGTTTTGCTGGGCAACAAGATTGACGTTGATGGTGGGACCGGCAGAGTGGTGAGGATTACTTCTTCATCTCAAACATGTCACCTCTGCAGCATTAAGCATCTAAGACCTTGATTCTGTTTTCTTTTTCTTTTTCTTTTTCTTTCTCTCTACAACTTATCATGTTGTAAGTTACAATTGAAAAGAACTAATGGTCAAGGAGAGTACGTTCTATGTATTTCATTGATAATCTGTGGCTAAGTTTTGGGTTCATTAGGTTAGCAGAAAATTTAGTGTCGCTTGTATATTTGGCTCATCTTTTTGCTAAAGTAGTCCCACATTGTTTTCCACTGATAATGTTGATGTACTTTCACTGGCAATCAGATTTCAGAGAAGAAGGCAAAAGCTTGGTGTATGAGCAAGGGGAATATTCCGTACTTTGAGACTTCTGCTAAAGATGGTACAAATGTTGAAGAGGCTTTCCAGTGTATTGCCAAGGATGCTATCAAGAACGAACCTGAAGAAGAATTGTGAGTATCTTTTGAATAAACATAAATGTTGTGAATTATATTGTGTGTGCTTCTCATAATGTGAAGTAACAGTCAGTGGATGCAATTCAAGACGCAATTCGTAATATGGGTTACCCATAAATAACTCTTTGTCAACATAGGGTAAAGTTGCGTACGTCCAACCCCACTCCCAAGGCCCCAATTAGCCATGCGCAGGAGCCTTCTTAAGGCACTGAGGCGGTGGTGTGAAAACGACTTCTGCCATGCTTGCAAACTTGCATGTGTGAATGTTTCGACGTTACTCTGATGTCCCAGTGTTTCCAAAAGCACCTTCAATGCCTATAGATATGATTGTAATTTGTAGACAAATCTCATTTGGTTTTCAGAAGAAAAAAAAATAATTGCATGAGATAGTCTTACACGTAGACAAATTGTTAACATATAATCGAATGAAGAATACGCAAGTAAACACAAGTATATGGTTGGTTCAACACTCACATATAATCTTAGCAATATGGATTCTAGTTCATTCTGTGTTTCTAATCTTTAAAACCTTGACACATACAGTATGTTCTAATCATTATGTTTATATTCTTACGTGAAGATATGTTCCGGACACTGTTGATATGACTGGCAGAGCACAGCCTCAAAGTTCGTCAGCTTGTGAATGCTAAGCAACCATTTCTGAAAACAAAATCTGTATTTACCAATTGCTCCATTGTTCTCTACTCTAGTGTCAAAGCTTATCAGTGAATACTATTGTATTGTACACAGCATGATGCTTAGAGGAAATTGGATGGTTGTGACTTGGTTGGCGTTTGATGTTCATTGATCGTAAAAAGTTTTATCTTTTTTAATCTTAAACATGTTTGTGTTCTCAACTATGAAACCTCCCCTAGCTATTTCAAAGCATTTTGGTACTTAGAACTTCAGTCATTACTGTTGTTGGCTGTAAATCCATACTATTATACTCCGTCCCATTGTACTCGGCTACTCGCGCATCTCATGATTTACTAGCAGCTCTCCTAGTGCAAGTGTGCAACCTCACTTATCTACCCCAAATCATTTTAGGACTACGACTTCCATTTGTATTGCTGTCCGCTGTAAATTCACTCTAAGATACCGTAGTACTCATGTATGTTCTACTAGAAGCTCTACCAGAGCCATATGCCCGCGTGGAGTTGTGATCCATGGATCTTCCAAAGTTAAATCTATCGTAAAAAGAACCAATGAGATCTTAGCTTAGTAGCGGAGATTTGGATGATCTTAGAAGGGCAAAACAAGGCCTGTGCAGTTGTGCTATATTATCTTTATGTATAAGATTTAGGCATGACCAACCCAAATCTTTTGTCAAGGACTTACACTTGGCCCCCATCTTTCCTTTTGGCAACCGTATGAAAATATAATTACAAAATGTTGGGACTTTGTAAGCCCTTATTCATCCATTATTCAGCATAACTATAGAACATTCAACTATAACTAGCACAAACACGAGAAGATATAAACGCAGGATATCAGAACCAAGTTGGTGGAGTACAGAGCGTCTTCGTCCATTTCATCACCACCTCGGACAGCTCTTAAATATCATCGATACATATTACAGGTTTGAACATGCTCGACTTTTTATTTTACTGGCTCATAATTTTTCTCGCATAAAGATCAAAAGTTTTTCCAAAGTTTCTATATGAATATCTTCCATTGGCATGTCAAATTAGTCAATTACAGCAATCATAAAGATGGTGTTACAAGCTGCTTCATGTGTGACAAGTGAAAACTAACTACAATTTCAGCTACAACACAAATCCTATAACCCCCAATCTCAACTTCTCCACTATTGTGACCTTGCTACAAAACTTTCTCTCACCAAGATTACACATTAGAATATATACTCGAAACCGTAACCCTCCTCCGCCGTCGTCGCTTTTGCCGAATTCGCCAAAAGCTGAAGAAAAGTAAGAAACCTGGCAAACCAAGGGAAATTGGTTAAACAGTTTAATTTTACTCTGTTTCACCCATTTGTTTACGTTTTTCTTTAATGGGTTGTCTGATCCATTTGTTTACATTTCCTATTTACCTTGTTTAGTAAGATGTTTTGCCCTCAATTTTTCTATGTCATACACTTATATCCACATGACTAGCGGACCCCACCTATATTACACTCTTACCCTTTCGGGAAGGAAGGGGAGGAAAAATGGGGTATGGTTATTTAGATACAATTTCCCTCCAAATTTTGCCTATGGTGGAGGGATTTTCGTTTGCCTTGGAGGAGGGAAAATAGATCCCTCCAAATCCCTCCCCCTCAATTTCCCTCTTACCCCATTTGTTATCCAAACAAGGTGTATCCCTCCCCTTCCCCCCAAAGCCTCATCCAAACACACCCTTAAATCTAATCTAACCGTTATTATAAACATCACACCTCGCTTGCACAAAGGAACCGATCCAAAAGCAAAAGTACACAAATGGATAAAACAAAGAGACTAGTAGCCTAGTACAAAGGATCAGAAATGTGAAACATATAAAAGGCAAACGTTGGTGATTACGAACCAGAAGCTGCAATTATGGCAGGTACCAGCCAATGACTAGCAACCAGAACTGGCATATCAAGCTGCAGACAGATAACACCCAGCATAACATGAAAATCACAACATTGTTTTCAGGGTAGATGAGAAAATTGAAAAAGTAATAGCGATACCAAATTGTACAACATTCAGTAGTATCTCACCTCATCCGTGTAAAATAGGCCAAAATACTTGTTACTCAGTGAATCGCCCTTTTTATTAGCAATAGTATGTTGGACTTTTGGACTGGAAACATTGAAACTGGAATCAGAGCTTCGAACCATATCAGTAACATGATAACCAGGCAATATTCGGTTTCGTCCCCTAACTTGTATATTATAACCTTTAGTTCCAACTACTTCAAACCTCGAGTCAGTTCTACAGATCAATTCCTTCCCTATAACAGCCGAGTAAGCTGAAAAATTTACGTCAGTCCTGCGAGATGGAAGTTGTTTGTCATCTATGACAGGCAAATTCTGTCTAACTGAATCAGAGAAGAGCACTGAATCTTTGGCATTCCCACCAGTGAATTCCAGTATCTTTTTTAAAAGCCCAAAACAATTTGTAACCATATGGCTACTGTCCAGACAATTTGAATCCCCATAAACTGAAATACGACCATTGCCAGCTTCCAAAAAACCAAGAATGGGTGAATCTCCCTGCAAGGATGTGAATTTTATAAGCAACAATCAGTTTAACCTAGTAGCAAACAACCTTATCAATCACCGGTATAAATGATAATCATGAGAAAGAAAACTACATCAAACCATTTCGAATACTTCCGCCAACAAGGAGTCAGATGAATTCTGAAAACGATGAAACTTGGACGTATGCCGCCTTACCCATATGTAAACAACACAGAGAGAGACTGTTTCCAGTTGACCCATAATGATATTGCATAAATGCTACTTCATAATAGAGGGAAGTGAATTAGTTTAGTGAGCTATTTTACTTCATTCCATCAAATCCAGAACCAAAAAATAGTAAGGAAACACGATAGTACAACAAACAAAATAGTATAAAATTAACATTATGTCCAAGATTATGCCAACAATCTGCATAACAGGACCTGCTCAGCCAGGTCTAGAAATTACAATAAACTGAAAATGACAGTTTACCTTCATTAAACTAGTGGAGAATGCACTCTGAGTCGCTCCTGTGTCAGAATTATCGAGGAAAGGAAAGCTGTGAATGTATCCACCAGCTGGAAACCTTAATATGTTTGTTCCTGATGCATACCGACTTTGTTCACCATCAATTGTAAACTCACCGTTAAGAATTTTATCACCAAATGCAATCCCGAATGGAGCCAAAAGGTCATTCAATGCAGGAACATTTGCACCGCCAGTTACTGGAGTCCACCAGCTCCGCGTGTTATCATCGAAAAATCGCATCTTCACCATGGTCTCCACATTATACCACTCAGCAAACACAGCCAACCCTAATCCAGTCTTTAGGACATCTTCCCTCAGCTTATAAATTTCTTCTTCGAAATATTCATCTTCAAGATCCACAAGTAGAAGGGTCCCATATTGGCGAGCATCAAAACATGTCAGCGGAGAACCGAGGGTCTCAATGTAGTATCCAGCATCCCTCAACATGTTGTATGTAGTGTGAAAGTTTGTATGCAAGTGATCACCATGCCAATCCAGGATATCATTGCGGACATCTAAAGAGTCTCTTGGTATGTAACCAGGTGGATATTTGATGTTATGAAACTGATCCCATAAAATCCTTTTTGATCTTGCTGGAGTAGGAATAATACTCAATCTCAACTGCAGCACGCATGTGCTGGTTCGTACTAGTTTCTCGCCTTGAGCAGGTGGGCTATAAACCTGAACAGTCACATTCCCTTCAATTATTCCAGTGAACTGTGCTCCTTCATCCTTTATTTGCATATGGAGAGCTAAAAAACCAGTCCATGGCCAAATAACATCTGAATAAGTAAAATGGACACTGAGCAGATTTCCTTCCTCATTTGAAGGAATCCAAACTGGTGGTTCTTTAATATACCCGATCACGCCCATCCCATTCAGAATTGTAGCATTAAAGATGACAGGCATAGCACCAGCATAGAGCGGCTGACGACAAAAAGGCCATGAATAAGGGCAATCTGTGAAGTCCAGCACACTAGGAAAGATGCTCGCCCGTGGCCTATAGTTTTTCAAGATTTCGTATGATTCTAACCTGACACAAAACACAGTAGTTAATGGCTTAATGCATATACAACAACAGGATATCCCTCCTCCCCCTATTTCACTCATTTAGCCTCATAGGGATTTGGCACCAAGTACTAGGAGAGGAAAATCACAGTGAAAAAAGTAGAGCTTAAAAGTCATTTTCCAATGTACATGGATGGGAGTTGATGTTGGTGAAGATACTTGGGACATTTTCAATGCCCAAAAAGTTACCATAAATAGAAACAGGACTAAATGAATGAAAAGCCCAAAATGTAAAACAAGGCTAAATGAGTGAAATAGAGTAACATTTGCGGTAGCTGAAACAAATAGAATTAGCAAAAAATCCCAAAATTCTCAGTGTTAAAAGAACTCACAGATCAACTCTACCAGCACCTTGCTCATACATACTGGGGCCAGAAAGCTTGGCAGCTCCTTCAACCAGTGCTTGCTTCATACTAGCAGGATTCAGTACGTGTTTTCTGTCCTTCTCAGGGATGACACTAACTAGCAAGCACACCACTCCAGCAACCACGGGGCTTGCAACACTGGTGCCTGACAAAGTTTTACAGCCTGTACTAATCTTTGATCCCATAATTTCACGACCATAAGCCACAACATCAGGCTTCACACGGCCATACCTGCAAATTCAAATATCAAGATATAAACCTTATGTTTTGGAAGCCAACTAGAGCATCATATATAAGATAAACAGGAGCGCTAGAAACAGAGGAGATGAGATTTCGATTCCCCTACATGCAGTCCAGTTGTTCATGATGTTTAGTTGCATTTTTTTTTATAATAGATAGTAATATTTATTATGGGACACCAAGGGGGTGACTCCCATGTACAAAGAGACCATGGGGATGACTCACATAAACAAAATGAGTTAGTTGCATAAAATTGTGTCTATCAAGATTTCTAACATTAAACTAATGTATTAAAAAAATGTAGTCGGAAGATTACTTACCCATGTGGAATTTCCCAAGTGCTCATGCCACGAGAAGAAAATGATGCAATGTGGTCACTATAGTCTATACCGCCAACTCCAATAACATCACTCTGATCAGCTGGATTGTTGAGTGTACCATAAAGTGGACCATCATTTCCAATTGCAGATACCATAATAATATTGTTTGCCGTCAGTTCCCAAACCTAAACAACACGATAAAGTTAAGAGGGCAGAAAAAGTGAATGGTTAATATCCCATAACAAACAGCATCAGCATCAAAACATACAAGAACACATCTTGTAAGAACTAAGAGGTATTCAATCAAAATATGCTTTTTATTTTGAAAACAAAAACAAACACACACACAAAAAAAGCAGCAAAAAAAAAACTTCTGCTATGTCTAATTGAAAACCATCTTAGCCAAACTTATGAGGTCTGTTATGAGTAACCCAATACCATCTGTATAGTTTCTCCTTTCTTTTCACCTCGGTCCCCTATTCCACTCTTCTCCACTCTCAAGTCCCCCGTACATGAGATCATTTTAATTGCTCATAGTAGTAAATAGGACTAACTTCGGTGTACTTCCACCAATGTGCTTTTTGTCTTTATATTCAATAGGCAGGTCTTTACTGCCTATTCCCTACAACTCTACAAGTGAGGGGCAAAGGTATTGAGATCCTCCCCTTGCAGAGTATGAGGGGACGGAAGGAAAAGCAGAAGTCTGATTCTCCATCCAAACTGGAACGCTGACACGATTATGACATATCCACATTCCTTTACAGAAGTGAGGAAATTCCAAATAAGATCATGAGTGGAGACTCATACATCAAGATATGTAAGGCCTCCACCCAATCCCAACATAAGAAAGAGAGGCTATCCCTAATGGATAACAGACACTCAGATGCCAATTCCTAGATATCTCGTTCCCTTCTTTAGATGTTCGTCAATAGTAAAGTTGCTAACCGTTTTGGCCCAGCTAAACAAATAAAAGTTACGACGCATGACTGAGTAATGATTCTAATACATCAGATTCAGAGTCCATTGAAAAACAATTGAAACCATCTCAAGAGATAACATGTAAACAGAACACATAACAACAAATCACCGCCAAAAAACAGAACTTTGTGAGACCTACAGGCTGCTAAGACTGAGTTAGACAGTTAAGCAAGTAGTATATGATCGAAGGGTATCAACTATCAAGTTCTTATAATCACAGCTGAGGAAGCCAGAAAACCTTCATCTCATCAGATTCATCTAAACACAAGGTGTACAGGCATGATTACCGAATTCGCTCGGTGCCCTACTAATCGCGAATTGTTAAAAGCGAATTCTATCAAGTTGCATACTGACAATACATATAACACACGTTCTATAAGAGCAAATCGCAAATTGGTAAGGACGTATTCATAGCGAATTCGGTTAACATGCGTACAGGGTTAAAAGAAACTGATACTACCAGCCATGCTGCATAAGAGCATGAGCCTGAACACCAGTTGTCTTCTGCAACAAAAAATACCAGTTAACAAGGAAACATACCTTCTCAACAAATGGAAGATCCAAATGATCAGGGCCGCCAATGCTCAGATTTAGCACATCCATTTTTGTTGCAATGGCATAGTTGAATGCATCAAGAAACCATGATGTGTATGACACCTGAAATAAGCTGAACAACATATTATTATAAAATTGCTTACAACATGCATCTGAAAACTGAAATGTGTGTTAGGGAGAGACAGATCAAACTTCAAGTTTTTCATAGGAACATAGCCATACTAATAGATAGGAGGCCGCTTGAAATCTTACCCAGCAATAACTTTACAAAACTGACAGCAACTACAATGCTAATGTACACGAAGCATTTGTGTTATGCAGCCATTCAGCTTATCCTATTTTCACTCAGCCACAATGGACAGTCATTGAAAAATGAATGGAGCACTAAACAGAAAGATCCGGAAATCCTCATCCCCGCTCTCTCTGGTAGATTTGCCAAAACAAGGATACATCAATGAGGTGGTCAGTCATTCCTCCTTTCCAATTCTCACTAGGGAGTACTCCGTAAGAAACTAATAAAGGCTTGAATGGATAACAATATTGAAGCTGTGTGCACTCTCTATATTACCAACAAACATCAACTGCGCCAATTGCATGCTAAAGTACCTTTTCTTTTATTCAGTAAGAAATCGAGCATAAGTTTGTTCTAAATTCTACTTCTCAATTGTCAAAAGAGATCATGATGAGGTTCGTAATAGTAGCATTAATAAGCGTGTCAGCTATAACACTGGAGGGCACGAGAACAAGTATTTTCATATAGAATTTATGCAATCAATTCACACCTTTATCTTCTGAGACAAAGATGAATTACCTGTGCATCAGTAAACACACGGAAAGCATAAATTTCAGTATCTGGAGCAAAACCCAGACACTCAGAATCTTGACCAGCTATAACACCAGCGACAAATGTCCCATGGCCAAGATTGTCATTTAGTGTATTCTCATTGGTCCAATTAGTCCGCTCCTGAAATAAATTCAAAGATCACTTACACAAATCTACAAACCCTGTATACAAAGTCACATCTTTAGGGCATAATAGTATCATCTCCACCACAAGACAACATCAGCAAAGACTCGGCATTGAGCTCAATAACTTCTTTTCATTTAGGAGCATAGACTACCTTTATATTGCGAAAATGTGGATGATTTGCTCGAATTCCAGTATCAAAAATCGCCATTTTCACTTTAGCACCAGTGTATCCCTTGGACCAGAGGACATCGGCCGCAAATAAAGACGTCACTTGAGATCGCTGGCATTACAAAAACAACTTACTCATCACCATCATGCTATTAAATATGAACACCAGACAAACAAACTCAAGGGAGCCAAACTTGATAAAGTAACACAGGTAATCACGTTTAAAAAACTCCTTCAATAACACCTCTGCATAAGACGAACAATCAAAGGCGTACCCACATCACTTACAAAAATGGTGATCTATGTTGCTCTAACTCAACTGTAAGTGTCAGAAACAACACGGTGTTAGAATGTCGGATACCGTTGTTTTCCGTGAAGGGAGTAACATAGATGGTTATAAATGTGAAAACAATAAAATCCGATTAGTTTCACTTTTCAACAACCCAAATAAGTATTTAGTACTACTATCATTTCTTGATCCACATTAACAAAGAAAAACAACCACGAATACATAAGGATATTGTCATGAATATGCATCCTAGGAGTTGTTTGGTTACCATCTTTTTTGTAAAAATGGGGAAAGTTGCACTTCCTATGGAATTCACTTCCTACAAAAATGTAGGAAGTTGCTTACCAACACCCCCTTGGTAAGTTGAAGTTCCTGTGGAAGTAAATTCCCACATTGGCAACCAAACAATTTTGGGAACTTCCCATAAATTGGATGAGGGAGTTTATTTCCCATGATTTTGTATTTCACGTGATCTTGTAATTCCCGCAACAACTAAACGACCCCCTGGATACATTTCCACGCAGAAATGTTAGGCTTAAACACAAAGGTGACTTTACTGGTTAAAGCTCATATGTTATCAGATCATGAGGATTTTTTAACATGAAAATAACTTCCATATGATCTCCCCCTAAGATAACACTGACACGAACATGGATCACTCAGGTGAATTAATACAATCCAATTAATAACATTATTCAAAACCCAACTTGTTTATTATCATTATTTTTTTATCCGTGTAAGCAAGAAAAAACACCGAATACATAATGATATCATCATGATACTCACGAACACACATTCTTTATACATTCCTGATTTCCACGGCAAAATGTGACATTCCATAATGTTAGGTTGAAACTCAATGGTTCACTCTAATGTTCAAAGCTCGCCAGTTCGTATCATGAAACTTGTCAATCATCATATGATTTTTTACTTGGCATTTGAGCAACATTTCCTCAGCAGATCCCTCATCCAGGGAGGCTAGCAGTGGTGATCATCCCTTAGACAATTAATATTTGAAATGTAGTTAAAATTTTTAAATGTTTTCTACGTTGCCCTTATTGCAGTACTAGTTCGCCCCCTAACTATAAATCCTGGTTCTGCCAATGCTCATTAACCCCAACAAAATCATCAAGTTAAACAATATGTAACTACGCAGAACTATAGAAATTAGAATTAAAACATTCATCACAATATAACTCTTTGGAAACAGATTATTCTAGGAGTATAAACTCACTTTACCCAGAAGATTCCGCCGCCAGCTGATCGTCTGATTGCTTATCGAACTCCAGTGATTCCCACTATCGATTTCTTCACTCTCCTCGAACGACATTTTAGTAAACATCTTACCAGGCTTCTTCTTCACACCACAAACCTCCGATTCCGGCTCCTCCTTAGCAAGCACGCTTCTGGTATACCTAAAATCCACAACCACATCCTTCACCCCATTCAATTTCTCAATTTCCTCAATCACGCCATTTTCCCCAATCGAAACGACGCCGAAATCAGTCGGAAATCTAGAAGCTGGGTTACTGCGGTCGATCCAATCCCAATCGCCGGAATTAATGTTGCGACGGAGGTAAGAACGGTGATCGTCCGCGAACTTGTAATCTTTGAATCGGACGATGTAGTTTCTTGGCGGAGTTAGGGTTTGGGTTTGAGTTTGTGGGCGGCGATCGAGGAGAATTGGGGGGAAATTGGAGAAGGAGGCGAAGATGATTAGGAGAGAGAAGAAGAAGGAGAATGAAGTAGTGGATTGCGAAGGTGTGATCATGGTGTAACAATGGCGGATTTAGTTAGGCGGGAAAATTCAACCATGAGGAAGAAAAGGGTGTAAAGAGAGCAGCCAACTGTTGAGGAAGATCAGATACAATTGTGACCTTGACTCCTACTGAAGGCGATCCGATTTTGTGAAGAGAGTCGCAGACTTTAGGGAGTTAGAGACGAGGCCTGGCCAAACACAAGGGTCGACGTAGCGCGGTGTCATGATCCGGTACTTTAGCTGGATCGTGTGCGCACTGTTGCCCGTCTCTAGGGCAAGAATGCAAGCAACAAGGATCTCGTACTAGTGAGCGATCGCCCACTAGCACGTTTCTCGGGACTTGGGGTGTGTCGGGAATCCTGGTCACGTTTATCAATGTCCGGCACACGAAAACAATAAAAGTAAGCAGTACGATTATTGAAAGCAAGAGACAAGCAATATCAAGCTTAAAGATGAGAAGCGGTTTTTATAGACTAGCACTGCTCCTCAAATAGGCTTATCTGATAGTTTGGTTCCTGTAGCGGGATACATTAAGTGTGCGGAATAGCGATACATTTTCTAAACACCTAAAACATGGTCAAACAACCTTAAACGATTGTCCCTCATCTTATCTTCAATCGACGCAACACCTACTTTCTCCTGGACCACCTCGTTTCTCAGCCTATCCTTTATTGTGTGGCCACACATCCAACAAAGCATACGCATCTCAGCTACCCTCAGTACCATATAGGGGTGTAGGCCTAATTGTTGTGCGATAAAATTTATCCTTTAACCTATGAGGTAAACCTAAATCACATAGAAATCTCGTGACGCTTTTCCACTTCAACCATCCTGCTATAATTCTATGAGCCACATCTCCATCTAATTCACCATTACTTTGGATAATAGATCCTAAATGCCTAAAAAAAATTGGAACATAGACCATCTCTCCATCAAGACGGATACAACCTGCCTCCTTATCCTCGTTTCCACAAAATCTACACTCTAAATATTCCGTCTTCTTTTTGCTCAAAGTAAAGTCTCGAGATTCTAACATCTGTCTCCAAAGCTCATCCTTTCAACTTCATCCTTTGTTTCATGAATCAACACTATATCGTCTGCAAACATCATGCACCATTGAACCTCATCTTGAAAATGTTAAGAAAGAAGAAGACAATAAAAATAAGTATTTGATACAATAAATGAAAACGATTTTACGTGTGAGTTCCCCAGCTTTTCCACATGACAATTTCAACCATTTGTTTACCTTTTTAAATCTTTCGTCTCTTACGCCTACGGATTACACCTTGATATCTGCATCTTTCTCCGAATCAGATGTGTTACGTGCTCTACGTGGTATGGACAGATCTAAATCTCTCGGGATTGGTGGGATAACTCCCCGTTTCTATCAAATTTTTGACCTCAAATTGGACATCTTGTGACTCGGGCTATTCTGAGATTTCTTAATTCTGGCATCATGCACAAGGAATGGGAATCACACTCGTATTGTGCTTATCCCAAAAACTAATCATCCCAAATTGGTCGCTCACTATCGGCCTAACAGCCTCTGCAACGTTATTTATCGGCTTGCTTCTTATTGCACATGAGATTATGCATTATATTAATAAGACGAAAAAAGGTACTAACTGTTATGTTGCCCTTAAGGTGGACATGTATAAGGCTTTTGATCGTGTCTCATGCCATTTTCTTATGGCTGTCCTGCGACATACGGGTTTCCCGGTAGCTTAGCAGAATTTGATTTGGGAATGCATCTTAACTGTTTCTTATAGGGTTCTTATTAATGGTGAACCTTCCGCGGCTTTCCAACCAACTTGTGGCTTACGACAGGGAGATCCCATATCCCCTTTTTATTTATTATATATATGGAGGTGTAATCTCGACAGCTGTCCAAAGCTGAGCTTTCGGGACAAATTTAGGGGCTTAAAATCTCCCTTTACGCCCCGACGATCTCCCACTTGTTCTATGCTGATGATATACTTCTCTGCTACAAAGCCACCCCCGCTTCCTTTGAGTCTTTACGTAATCTTTTCAAGTGTTTTGAATTGGCATCAGGGCAGATGATAAACCTGGATAAATCTTTCATTCAGTTCAACCTTAATACACTAGATGATTTCAAGTCGCATCCGACCTCCATTCTCAAGATGAAAACCTCCGACTCTTTTCGTAACTACTTGGGAGTCCCCATTAATCTTCCCAGGAAAAAGGTTGCGACTTTTCACCTTCTTCTTGACAAATTGACATCCCCGATTAATTAATCATTTAATGACTACTGTTCGTTTCCCACTTGAAATTTGCCGAAAGATTGAGTCCCTCATTTTAGCTTTCTTGTGGCGTCTTGATATAAATCGACATTCTATCCACTGGATTTCTCGTGATGTTCTGCAGGTACCTAGGGATCATGGTGGCCTGGGAATCAGGCCACCCTCCTAAAAAACTATTGTCGGCTTCATTCTCATCCTCCTGGTTTGCTCGCCAATAATATAGTACCTAAGTATGGGAGAGATTTGCCTATTCTAAATATTATATCTCATGTTTCTCACCCTTCTTTTCTGTGTTTTGGCATCGGTCGGCAGTTGGGACCTTCGCGCCCGCCATTTGTTGGAAGCTTGATAAAGGTAAATTGATTACTCTGCTTTTTGGTAGGGTGGATTAATGGTGAGACTCCATTTTTCCGTCCCACTGCTTCTGTTTCTGCGTCATCTTTGTCCGATCTGCTTCTTCCATCAAGGGACTGAAATCCACATGCTGTTTTCCGCTACTTTGACTCTTGTTGTGCCAAGGAAATTATCGTTGTGGAACCGCCACAGCCAGATATTGATGATTTTTTGTACTGGAAGTTTACACAGGATGACGTCTTCACGGTCAAATATAGTTATGCTTTTCTTACGTCAATGTCAACTACCCCTCGTATCTAGTCTATAGCCAATATTTTTCCTTGCAAAGTCATTTGAAAGCTTCGTGCGTCCACCAAATTCCCGGTTTTGCTTTGGCATCTGGCACACAACATCCTGCCTACTTCTATAAATCTATTCTCTCGCTACATTCAGGTAGGTACAATTTGAGTTTTTTTGTCATTTGTCCCTTGAGACAACTGATCACTTATTCCGCTCGTGCATTGTTGCTCAACACGTGGAGGTCTTCTGCACTTGGTCTTAACTTCGTTGCGAATCCGAACATCAACTTCAATACTTGGTTATCCGATCTCATCAAATATTTCCATCGTCACTCGACTGTTATGGATAATCGCGTGCTTTACCTTTGCTGCATTCTACATGCAATCTGAACGACTTGAAACTCAGTCATTTTTTAGCATTATGTTATGGATCCAACACACATCTGCCAGCTCGCAGATCACCTTGTTGCTTCACATTCCCATTTTCCTGATCTTTCGGCATCCTCGTTTGCATCAACTATTTCTTCCGCCTTTGTAACACCCTCATACAACAAAGTGTTTTACCAAGGACCACCTGAGCATATCGAAGTGCTACCATCTCGGTTACCCGAGGTAAAGCATATCAAATGGATCATAATAGAACGTTTATTAAAAGTGCAAAACTGTTTAATCAACATAAGCTGAAAACCAAACCAAAACGGTGATACAACTCCGTAAGGAAAACAAAGTGAAGAGTTAAAGAACATGTGATGACTCTGCCCGGTACATATCCCTCGAGCTAAATCCACATCCAATATCTGCAACCAACTGCTCACCATCCCCGAATGGATCACCACAGTTTTGAAAACAATAACAGGGTCAGTCAAATACATAACCAAAATAAGAAATCACAGATACACATTCCAATACACAATCCAATCCAAATTATAGTAACTATCCTCCAAACTCCAAAAGTAACTAGTAACCGACTACACACCGAGGTGTGTACCCCTGCCAGGTTACCCATCGCAACAGAAAACCCTCGCCGCAAGTGGGGACCGCAGTCGTGCCACCTAAGCCCCGCTCATCGCAACGAGCGAACTCAGCTCATTAATGTGCACACCCTCCTTGTGACAAGAGCCACAAGAGGCGAACATGGGGTTTGAACTATCTCCCGAACATGGTCCCACAATAGTAACCAATCAATAGTATAATCACAATCCACAATCATAATCATATTACCATCAATCAATCACAGATGCCATCTTAAAATCAATTATGCAACCAACCGAGTAGGAAAACCCTACCTTTTCGCAATCCGTTATACCGCAACCAATCATACAAACGCACAACGAGTAACACATCGTCACCTACAACACGATAATAAACAATCAATAACACATATGATGACCAACACTCTAAACCCCCAAAACACCCAAATTAGGGTTTGTCAAAACCCCTAATGACAACCATAAATTGACTAAGAAAAATGCTAGAGACTTACCGACGAAATCGACACGGAAAACGAGATGCAAAGACTTATGATCGATTAGCCCTAGCCTTGGAAATGATTAGGATAATTAGAGAAGCTATGTACGTAGTTTGAGTTTTGAGAATTAGAAACTGATTCAGAAATGCTTAACACGCCATTTTATACTCCTTTAATTATCTTAATCAAAACCGCAAAAAATAACGTAATTGAACCAGGCACTCGGTCGAGTAGACGACACTCGACCAAGTAAGCCACACTCGATCGAGTGCCCACATACTCGATCGAGTACACACAAAGCAGAAGCCTGCCAAAAACCACCACACTCCTTGCTCAGCCGAGTACTCCGTACTCGACCGAGTAACCTAGGACCAGAAAAATGATGTATTACAATCTTGCCCACGGTCGTCCAACAACCACCTCATGCTGACATCCCCTATCTACTAAAAGAATAAACGATCTCTATCATTTTCCCGCCAAAAAGCATATTCTCGAAAAAGGGAAATAATGATAATTATGTTCATTCACTAAATAATGAAACTAACAATTACAATTTAATTCATCTATTATATTTTCATTAAAATTAATCTTTTTATTAAATTATATTATTTTCACTAAATTCTAAACTATACTATTTTAATTAGGATAAAATAAGATTGATATAAAACTATAAATTGTTAAATTTTTATTGATCCTATTATTAAATGATGAGTTGACCCGTATTCTGTATAAAATTAAAACTTGAAATCGTTGTTATTACTTTCGTGACCAAAAAAATTGAAAAAAAAAAATATAAATAGAAACTCATTAGCTTTATGCTATAATAATATTTTCATTAAAATATATTTCAACTCATTACTCAATTTTCTTAACTCATTCTCTGTTATAACTTTTATTTATTATAGCAAAATACAATGATGAGAAATGTAAACAATTACTATAAGGTACCAATATTATATAAGCAATTTTATAAAATATTAAAATTTAAGTACCGTGCATATAATACACAGGGTCTAAACTCCGTTACTAGAAAGAACACAAAGAGTAGATTTCGCTTCATCAACACCACTTCAAACTCCTTTACTGGGAATACGATCATGCTCTCTCTCTCTCTCCGCCTGCTGCACTTTTGCCGCATCCACCAAAGCACTTTTGCTTACTACGTATCGCGCCCGCGTTGCACCTTTTGGTCCCATTTCCTTTCAGGTTTCTTGTCGAAAACTATCTTCAGTTTTGGCCTCTGCATCGCCAGTACCTGTAACACCCCGAGCCAAACCTAGGATTGGGAGCGGTCATTCACGGTATCTTGCCAGGTTGTATACATGGCCCACAGATCAACACGGGTCCTTTCCAGCGCATTTTGTCCTCACTCATGCGCATTCCGGGAACCTTTATAGGAGGTCATCCACTCACCCATCATAAGACTACTCTCAGCCAAGCACGCTTAACCAGTGGCGGATGCAGGATTTTCCTTTAAGGGGGCACGATAATTTTCCGTCGCGGTATATATAACTTGAAGGATAAACTCGAAAAATTCGATAACTGAACCATTAATTTTTTGGTCGATTGTTAAACCCTTATGTAAAATTAGTAATTTTGAATGAATTTTCGAAAATAAAAAACGTAATTTACGTAACTAAAACAACGCCTTTATAGATATATTAGGGTAAAAACTTGAATAACAATGGTCATGTATTAAACATGATATGAGTAACCTTGAAATGTGTATATAAGAAATTTTAATATCTTAAATATACAAGATTGTGTCAAAGTGGTTCACTCTCCAAACTTAAACCAAGGCGACGGGGGTTCGATTCCTACTGACAAAGTGTCTTCTTGGAAGTTGTTTAGGTAAAAATTTACCAAGTAGCTGATTTAGGTTGAAGGTTAAAGTGATTGCTCGTCGGCCTATGAATGAAGTAAGCGATGACTCGAATGAACAAAGACAACAACGATGTAATACCCCGTATTTTAATGTGAATTATATGAATAGTTTACGTTTTGTATATAATTAAAGTTAAATAATAATAATAATTAATAAAAATAGTAATAATCGATAATTACAATTAAGACGATAATTAAATAATAAATAAAAAAGTAAGTAAGACGGGAATTGGATTGGGCCGTGTGCTTATGGAATTGGATTGGGCCGTGTGCTTATTTTGTATGGGATGTATGATATGTCGGGATTCAATTATACGATACATTAAATTGAGAGGGGTTTAATAATAAAATAATATATCGTCTTAACCTAGCATATAAAAGGAAGGAACCGTAACCTGATGCCACACAAAATCTGGAATTTGCGAGAAAAAGGAGTTATAACCTAGCGATCGTTTCATCTCGTTATTCGTGCAAGGATCCGACTTTGTAGAAGATAGTTATTAATTGGCTTGTGTGCGCGGATTTGCTGAAAAGGTAGGATAACTACTCAACTTGTCTTACTGTTTAATTGATAAGCGTAAATGTGGGATTGTGTTGATAATTKTYATTGGATGAATTATTGGATGTGGATTATATATTGTTGGAATGTATATTGTTGGATTATTGAGTGAATATTGTTACTACTGTTGGATACCTTATTTTATACTGGGACGATGGATACCTCAACTTTGATGGGATCATGGATACCTAAATATTGTATTGGGATGATGGATACCTCAACTTTGTTGGGATGATGGATACCTCAACTTTGTTGGGATGATGGATACCTMAATATTGTATTGGGATGATGGATACCTCAACTTTGTTGGGATGATGGATACCTCAACTTTGTTGGGATGATGGATACCTCAAACTTGTTTGGGATGATGGATACCTCAACTTTGTTGGGATGATGGATACCTCAATATTGTATTGGGATTATGGATACCCCGGGCCAATAATAAACGTAAATGCTAATTAAAGGATTTGATATAATATCATATCGTGAATGTTGTTTTATACTTGTAATTACTTGTTGTTAGTTATTCTACTCAACCTCGTGGTTGACCGAGTATTCGTGAACACCTGTGATGAACCAAATATTGGGGACTAGTTGGATTGGAAAGGTTTTGAGTTAGAGGACTTAAGAGCTTACGGGATGCAAGGCATTGGAAGTTGGACAATAGTTGCTGTCTAGATCACTTATTCGACGAGAACTTTATGTTTATGTAATTTAGTTATTTCCGCTGCATAGTAATTGTAATATGAAAAGTTTAAATTTAATCAGATTTATATAAAGTAATTTGGTTTGTTTTACTTTGTTATTCACTACCTCGGGAAACCGAGATGGTAGCAACTCTATTTATTTGGGAATGTCTTGCTAAAGACCCCTGAATAAATGGGGGTGTTACAAATGAAATAAGAAAATGACACGGAGAATTTTGGTGACGCGGAAAACCCGATGTGGGAAAAACCGCGGGGGAGTCGGAATCCCACCAATTTAGCACTATAATCGAGATAAAATCGCACAAGTGAGGAAATACAAAGTAAGTCTACGGAAGTGAATTTCTGGCGAGAATTTGCGGAGCAGGGATTGTGAGTCTGGAATATTGAAGGCCTTTTCTGGATGGCCTACTTCCCTTAAATAGATGCTCCTCCTCGGGTTCTACTTCTCAACGAGGTCCTGGTCCTGCTCCTCAATTCCAACGTCAGTTGCTGAAAAAGTGGGGTGTTGGTTGCTCAGAAGTAGGGGTTGTTGTTGACTTCCCTATTTACTATATAATGTGGAAATTCTGGTACATGCTCTTGTGTGTTGACTGATCTTGTGGTCCTTCCTTATCCACCTCAGCAATCCTCTTTATAGTTGTCAGGCAACCATTACTTGCCACGTGAGCAGGGATAAAAATTGTAATTTTGCCCATAACAGAAGTTGTACGCTACACTTA